>VDFB02028821.1:0-36730 GCA_007258455.2 Sequoia sempervirens
ATTTGCGCCCAGCTTTGAGAAGGATGTATTTGAAATGCGTTCAAAGTGATTGAAAATGAAAGCAACCCCTCTAATATGCGCCCAGCTTTGAGACTCCACAATGTTCTAAGTATTTTGAGATTTGAAGGAGCACCTCCAGAATGCGCCTAGGCAAGAGAACACGTCAAAGAGCATTGGTGGAGTAGAGATATGATATGCACCCAAGTGTTGAAATTAAAAAGGCACCACTTGAATGCACCGAGGCAAGTAGGAAGGATAAGAGCGTCAAAGGCATTTAAAATAAAGAGATTGCAATTAGTTATATGCGCCCTAGAGGAAGAAGAGAGGAGCTCTAAAGTTTTCTAAGACACTTCAGATTTGAAGTTAAATACCTCAGCCACGCTTGGAGAGATGTTTGAGAAATTTCCTAAAATAATTTTGATTTGGCATAGCATTAAATCGAAACCTCTGTATGCCATATGCGCCCTTGAAGGAAATGAATTTGAAAGTTTAACACCTTGAATGCGCCTCAGGGGGAAAATGACTCAGAAAATTTTCTAAGTGTTGAAGAAATGCGCTTGAGGAAATATTGCCAAGTATTAAAAATTAAAAGTTGGACTTGGGAATTATTAAAGGCGTATTGATTAAATGTGGAGAATTCGAAATTAAAAGCACATACTTCCATATGCGCCTTGAGTTTGAAAGGGGAGAATTTAAATTTTCCTAAGGCAAATATTAACGAGTGAATATTGATGAGGTTAAAATTTTCATAAGGCATTTGGAAGAAATAGAAATTTCTCTAGGCAATTAAGTTCAAATTTGCCTAAGACAGAGAAATTAATTAAAAATTATTTTAATTATTTTCCAAAGTATTAAATTAAAGTTCCCCTTTAATTTGGACCCATGAAATTTTAAAATTCGGACGATTTTAATTGCGGGGAATTTATTTCGGAGTTATTATGGATGGAAAATAAATTGTGCCTAGCCATTTTAAAGTGCTGACGATGATTTTTCACATACGCTGGTGAAGTGAATAAATTTCCAGAATAAATTAAATGGCATTTAAATTAAATTTTAAATTTTGAATATGCCATTTTAAAAGTGGAAAGATTATTTCAAATCAAAGTAAAATGATTTTTCTCGAAATTACTTCGGTTAACTGGAAGTAACTGGCAGTCGGGAGGGAAATTTCAAATTTAAAAATGAGGAAAGAATCTCCTGGAATAGCAAATTGCTATGACGACTGTAAGACGGCTGGAATATTCTCTTTTAAATTTGGAAAATTGCTAAGTCGTGATGAAGGGAATTAATGGCATTTGCCAAAATAAGCACCAGCTTTCAATTATAAAAACCTCGAGGATTTTCATTCCTACTCACAAAATTCGAAGCTGAGATTTGTGCTGGAGAGTTGAGAGTGATTGTTGAGCTGTGAGTAAATTCAAAGTTGAGAGTTGCTGAAAGTGAGAGGAGGTGTTGAATTCGATTTTTCAAGGAGTTTGAATTTCTTGAGATTTGGAGTTGCTGAAGAAGTTGAAATTGCTAGAGTTGATCTATTTCTCCGAAGTCAAAATTGTTGCGAAGTTGCTGAGATTCGAAGTAAAATCTGAAGTATAAGCTGCCGAGGTTGAGAATTTTATTTCTCCAAGTTGCTGAAGGTAAGTATTTAAAGTTGTTGAGATTTAATATTTTCAAAGTTGTTGAAATTTGAAGTGTTTTCTCGAAAGTTCAGAGTTGCTAAAAGGTTGAAATTGTTTGATTATTTCTCTGAATGCTGGAAGTCGAAATTGCTTGGAGTTGTTGAGATTTAAATTTTCTGAAGTTGCTAAATGTTTAGAATCAAATCAGAAGTAGAGACTGTTGAAGGTTGCTGATTTAAAACTTTCGAAGTTGCTGATTTATAACTTTCGAAGTGCTGATTTGAAATTGTTGAAATTTGCTGAAACTTGAAGCATTTTCCGAAGTTGGGATTGCTGGAGTTAATTTCTTCTGAAGAGTTGAAAATTCTTTTGGCTACAAATTGTTGAAGTCCAAAGATTTATATTTCAAAGTTTGAATTTATCGAGGTTTGGAGTTGGAGTTTACTGCTGGAGTTATTAATTTTTATTTTCTTTTTGCAGCCAACTCCATTCGCCAGCCATCTCTCATAGTTTTTATTTTAAAAGTTTGAAGTGTAATGTTTGCTTCTCGTTTTGCAGATGGCTGAGGGACGAAAAGCTAATGTTGCTGGAACAAGCAAAGCTGGAGCTAAGGCTGGAAATAATGAAGCTATCAAAGAAAACGCCTCCAGGCAGGCGATCATCAAGAGCTTAAAGAAATCTTTTATTCCGGAGTTTAAGATCGTGTCGAAGTTCGGGAATGTGACTAATACCAACCTTGGGTCTTTCAACTTCGAGGCCTTCATGCGAAGGATATATGGGCAAGGTGGCAATCCTCCGACGGAAGTGTCACACAACATTCTGAAGAGCGGATTATATGCAGCAGCCGGGTTCCAACCAGTAGTTCGATGTCTAGAGCTGATTATGGAGTGCGCAAACTTCTACAATTCGGACCATCGAATGATTGTTTCTCTGGAGGGCATGTTGTTGGCCAACCTTGCACCTGATGCAATTGGCGAGGCATTCGGGATCCTGGCTACAAATAAGATGCTGTACAAATCCAAGGAAAAGGCTGATAAGATGTATGCCACATCTTTCGAGAAATGCATGAAGAGAATCAACACCACCTGGATGAGAAAGCCAAAGCCTTCTACCGCTAGGCTGCCAAAGCAAATAATTTTAGAGGAACTGAAGCAGGAATACTGTGATATAATCATGTTGCTCAGTCGAGTTAACGGTAGCCCGCAGGCATATGTGTTCGAACCATGAATGTTCTTCTATATCAGCGTGGTGCTTGAAGGAAAGGTGGAAGTGAATTGGGCTCAGATGATCAGCGACAACATTGATGAGCAATTTCGGAATATAAGGAGAGCGAGAACGTTCTACATGAGTTCGTATGTTATCTACATGCTAGCTCGGATGACAAAATACAGGGGGTTGGCATACCAAGAGCCGATTGGGTGTGGTTTTAATCAGTTCAAGATTCATGAATCTTGTAGGCAGTTGCATCTCACAAGCACCGCTGACTTCAAGAGGGTGAATGACGCTTTCACCATGTACATCACGAGGACCCTTCAGCGGAGATTGCAACAGAGGATATCTGAAGAGGCGCAAATGTTGATAGAAGAGTATGGGTTTTGGCTCGTCCAATTCCCAAAGTTCACCTATTTAAGGCTGCCAGGGTACAGTTCATACGTCTACCGACTATTGAGGTACCCCACGAATAGGATGATAATGCTTGAGCTGTCTAGGCAACTTGTGGCCTACGACAAAATTATAAGAAGGAAAAAGAAGGGAGGTTTGCACTTCCCAATTGTTTTGGGAAACTCACTCGAGGAATGCCCTTCCTTGCAGGCAGCCAAGGAGGCAGAAGATGAGTTGCGATTCTATCAGTTAACTCTTCATACCAGCCGGCAGGATTTTGATCCTCGAGGAAAGATTGGAACAGTGCAGGGAGAGGAGTACAGGCACAGGGCTCACTTGGAAGATTTTTGGGCAAATGCTAGAGACAAAGCTGAGATTAGAAAAAGAATGTTCTCCAGGTTGCCTCTCAAATTAATCAGAGAATGCGAAGTGGTCCAAGTCCCGGACCAGGTTGATGAGGATACTAGACTTATTCACCCAGATTATGAATCGATAAAGAACACGCCGATCCCACCACCAGATTGGGTTGAGCCGGAGATCACGGACTTAGACACTTTGTCTATTCCCGTCTTGACTTTTACAAGGACTTGGGTAGAGGAGCACATTCGCAGATTGAGAAGAAGGTCAATTGCCCTCTCATACAACCTCATGGGTGATAGAAGGCCACCGGTGTTGGCAAAGAGGAGGAAACAAATTGCCCAGGCTGTGGAGCCACCACAGCCGGAAGAACCTATTCAGCCGAAACCTCACGGATCGGAGGATACATCATCTACTCAGTTGGTGACCCATTCCTCCAGCGTGCGCGAAGTCTCGCTATTTGCGGATTAGAGGGTTCGAATGAATGAAGCACCAGAGGTTGGAGAAGTTAACCAGCCAATGCCAAGAGAAATGGACAGTCAGAGTGCTAATGCTCCTGAAGATGCCAATCAGCCAGATGAAGGGGAAGAGACGGAAACAGATACCCACTTTGACTATGTGCTTGAGACAGCTTTCGAAGAGGATATTATAGAATCAAGGGTTGGAGCTCATGAGGAGAGTGATCAACACATTGAGATAATCGAACCTCAACAGAATATTGCTCGGGAGGAGGTTCGTGAAGTGGAGGCAACTGAAGAGCAGCCCCTTATTGTTTACGACACTCAGCGTAATTGGCTCTCACATGCAATAAGGAGAGATCAGGACGATGATGCTGACCTGGCAATTGAAATGGAGGAGCTTCTAAATAGAACAAGTAAGTCACCGAAAAAGAAGAGGGCAAGGAAGTATTCGAAAATGGAGACTAATGAGGCTGGTTTGCACACCCTCCATATTGCCGTTCCAAGGGAGGATCATGATTTAAGTGACGCAATGCCAGAGAATTACACCGTCACCACAATTGAATTGGGACGTCCTTCTGGAGTGCAAGTGGTTGAGGAAGTTGAAAGTTCATTCCAAGCGTTGAGGGAAAGGCTGGTGAAAAAGGAGGGAAAGTATAAGAGATTGAAGAAGGAGCACAAGGCATTGGTTGAATATGTGCAACATCTAGCACGTCCGGGTGCTCAAGAGAACCTAGCGGTAGAGCTTCCATCGGAGCTGCCACGAGAACCAATCAGTGGGCTTGAAGAAATGAAGAGAGCTGTCCGAGAGGGAGATAAATGGATAAGCAGTGTTCGCAGTGAGGCGGAGAAATTCATGGCCGACCTTGTCTCCTCTTTTCGGAGTGCGTCTGGTATCCTTTTGCGCTTGGATGGTGTCGAGCAAGCTTGGGGTGACACCCATATTTTCCAGGACAAGACTATTCCTCGCCTTGCTGTTCTGATGCGTGTGCCCACACAAACTTTGGTAAATGAAGGAGTGATCCAGGCTGGGGACAGGTATGATTTTCTTGGATGGCATTCGGCTGCATTCACTGGGAAGGGCTTCTTTGACATGGCGGCTACAGAATCTTCCAAAATCAAGAAGGCGATGAGAAATATTCACGAGGGCATCCTCAACACATTGGATGCATTGTTCGCCAAGAGGCTAACTCATGAGGAGGTAGAAGTGGATGGATTGAAGGCAAGGTTGCAGCCTTTCTTCTCTGAGATGAGGACGTTTTCTCAGCTTGACTTTGAAAACATCTCTACGTTTTCAACAATTATTCAAAGCACACAGGAGTCTATTGAGACTTGGAGAAAGTCTTGTGATCGGTGGGAGCAGATGGTGGGTATTCTTGAATATCAGCTCAATCTTACTCCGTCGATTTCTGAGGAGGAAGTTGATTCAGTGCTGGCCCGATTCATAGCTTACGCGGTCAGAGAAAAGAGCAATGGGAACGCGGTCATGGACGAGAATCTTCTAGAGGGATAGTGGGCATTAATTGCCCATAGTGGTCAAGGAGGAATCTGCTATTTTTGGGATCATTAATGACGCCACTCCTCCACCTTCTGGCGGTTTTTAGGGTTAATCTTGTCTAGGGCTGAGGTGGCTCGATCTGAGCCCTCCATTGTAATTTGATCTGGACCATCCGTTGAGGTTGGCCAGCTATATAAAGGGGAGTCCCCTCATTTGTACACTAGTAGTTAGCAATCAGTTGATATCAGAGCAGAATAGAGAGTAGACATTTTTGGAGTTAGAATAGTTTTCATTGCATTGTTTGAAGGAGAAGGGGAATTCTCCCATTGAGAATTTTTGTAAGAAATTGTCACGAAAGCTAATCATAATAAAAGCATTTCATTGATGGTGAACTCAACTTTGTTGTGAGTAGTTTGTGAGGTTTCTTCTTCCTTTGAATTCAAGTAGGACTTAATTTTCATGCAAATAGTTAGTTATGGGTGTTTACGTTTAATGTAAGTGAGCTTCTTTAGTCCATACCACTAACAATCTTACTGATGGTAAGCTTGTCCTGCGTGGTCAACTGGAATGCTTTATACTTAACTTCGATCAAGATTCATGTGTAGCTATGCATCGTTGTGATGGTACTTGCATCGTTGAATCGTGATTTGAACATCCTTTTTCTCCTTTGAAGATTGCACTAACCTTGTCGAAGCTGTCCAACAGGAGGCTAGACAACGTTTGGTCGAAGTTCATTGAAATTGAGCCTAACATCCCTTGCATTTAGGTTAGAATTTAGATCCTCTAAATCTCTGCAGCCATTCAATTCCGCATACTTTGGTTAGCTTTAGGAAACTCGCACTTCAAGGCTAAATCATTCACACGAAAATCCCCTTCAAAGCATATATCTGTTGTTTACTGCAAGTATTCTGAACAATTGTGTAAGTCCCCTCGTAAGAAACAGCAATTCACATCAACCAACTGAGGGTGTTCCAAGTATTTCGGAACCTTGGAGTTGAACGTGTGATCTATCTCGCAATCTTAGCACACGGAATACTTTGATCAAGAGAGAATGGAGTAGCCCTCGGACAACTTCGTTCTGCTGATTGGTGCGGTCACGAAAATCACATCAACACATATCGAATAGGCCTAGGCTCCATCGGCATAATAGGAAGCTCGAATGTAGAACACTTAGGCTTTCACCAGGTGGGAACCATAGGATTCTCTCACAAACGTGAAATAGAATCTGATGGTGCCACAACAGGGCAAGAGGGAGAATCAGGCTAAACAACGAAAGAGGAAGACAAAGGATCTTGGGAGCACTTCTCTTCTCCCCTTCTACATGCCTTAGCGACATCACTATCAGCTTTCAAGTAAGCCCTATGTGAAACAACATAAGGCGATGGAGGGTATCTCACTCTCGGTGTTAAGCACCATTTCTTGTACTTTTGATAAGTCTTGTACAAGAGGTACTTTCTAAATGGAAGGGGACCAACGGGTGCAGGCCAAAAGTAATCTAAGGAATAACTACCATGTTTAATTGGTAACTTATAGCCAATGTCGTGGATCACATGTATGGAACCCCCATGCATGAATTTCAAACACTTATGTACAACCGAGGGAACTATGTTCATAGCTACTAACCTGGGGATACCCAACTTCACTGTGAAGAGTTCAAACCCCAGGATTATATCAAACAAAAAAGATTTATAGATTTAGGTCCAATGAGAACTAATAAAACATTACTACCAAGAGGAGGTATGGAAAGTTTGTTATGCATGCATATGGTGCTCATAGGTGCATTGTACCCATCTTTATGCAGAAAGTTAATTAGCATGATCTCCTCAATTATGATATTCACTTGAGATGTCGGATCAACAAGAACACCTACTACAATGTTCCCATTCGTTCATGCAAGGATGTAGAGAGATGGTTCCCTATTAAAGCCCATTGGTAGATCCTGTGAGGTGAAGGTTATACCTGTACCACTGCTCACAGGTTGCACAGAGGGAATAAGTTGATGCAAAAAAGAGGTCATCGCGTGCATTGAATGATACTCTCACAAAGCCCCCAAAGCTCATATAATAGAACAGTGACCCAATCAAGGTTTCATTACACAACACTTATGGAACCTTCCAACTATGCCTACTAGGGGTCGTAGGTTGGGTTGCAAGGTGAAAAGCTCCACAATGTTCACACCTACAATGCTCCAAGAACAAGAGGAAAGGAGCTTTCAAAACTGCAAGACAAAACCAAAATGTTTCACATTGGGTTCACCAAAAATGTAAGAGAGGGGTACCAACCACGTCAAGGCTCCAGGTCACAAAGAGCCAAGAGTGGAGTGCTTCCCTAACTTATCTCACTCTAAAGGAATATTTTAGGATGAGGATCAAAAATTATGACTATAATGTACTTCAATCACTCTAAAAATTTGAACTTAAGTTTAGGCTAAGCAAGCCAGTTTTCAGAGTTGATACTGTGCCTTAGACAGCTCTGTGTCTAAGGATGATAGAGAAATTTTGGGATGTCACTACGGCATGTTGGCGTCTGTATGATAAAAAAAAAGTGAACACAATACAAACTACTCAAAAGAAATATTGCAGCCTAGCTAGCTAACCTTGACAGTAAAAACAAGACAAGTAGATATAGAAAATAGAAACTAAAATGATAAAACAAGTAAATGAGAGCTAGGGTGACAAAGATGATCTCACAAGGATGCACATTTACCAGCTAGCTCCAAATGCACATCTACCTACACACAAGAAAGAGGGGAAAATTGTTGGGGCTGTATAGGTTCTACCTCAGTCAAACCCTTGTTTTGGTGTTTCCACCTCCATGGATAGCCAGGTAGCAACAAGATAGAAATATGTGATAAAGAAGTAAAGAAAGTAGAGATGCAATGAACACTACAAAATAGTAAAGTGCTACTCAACCAAATCACAAAGGAGAGGAGTGAAATTTTACCACCTCCACCCAAAAGCTCACTAGCCAATGGAGGAGAATATAGACTTGGAAAAGAGAATCTCGCAAGACCCCAAGCCCACACTGCTAATGGCTTACTTCACACTTGCTTTGTGGAGTTGATGGAGTATTGTTGTTGTTGTAATGGAGTGTTGAAGTGCTATTGAGAGTGAAGAATGAAGTTGAGGTGCTTGAGAATGCAAAAAGAGATGGTTTGAATGAAGAATGGATGAATTTGAAGGAGAAGAGGGAAGAATCTGCCATATTCGGGGTCATTTGATCGAAGAGGGACATTAAAAATCAACCCAATGAAAAGTGTAATGCCTCTGCTAGCTTTAAGCACCAGAATCCATCAGGTACATAAGCACACCAAACAGATGTCTACACACCGCACGCATGTCCCTAACAAATATTCTCTCACCGACATAAGAGAAAAACACTTAGTGGAAGGAAGGGAGTTGGGTGATGTAGAATTTTTCCTTCGGATTTGATTTTCTAAGGTGAAGGTATGTGAAATGGGAATTTGTGTAAGGGAAGCAAATTTACTCCTATACAGTTATATTGATGGTTGTCCATTAGTGATTGTCGTAAAATTCATGATCTCATTAAGATCCTATAAACTCTTGGTTCAGTTTCCAAGTAGGAAACTTCATTGGGATGGTTATACTTCATGATCATGTATTTCAAACGAGGTTCACTTTCAATCCTAATTTGGTTTGGCTGAACTTTCCATGGTAGCCACATGTGATAAAATTCAATTTCCACATACCCACCCAGAACCTTCACCCAATCTCTACTTAAGAGCATACTATACATTTCTGGAATATCAAACATCTAAATTTCCATATAGTGTTGAATCCTAGGGTTTGATCCCAACTGTACAAAGAAATCCTTTAATTCCCCCACTATGTTGACCTCAATTTTGTCTAATTCTATAACTCTTTTTAGGGTCTGCATGGGGATCATGCCCAACTTTTGGTAGATAGAGTATGACATGGCATTCCCTGAGGCACCAAAATCTATTAAATAGTTATGTAAATTATTTTCAAATATCCTCAAGCTAAGCAAAAAGAGAGGAAAAACTATCTTTCCTCAATGCATGGTCACGTTCATGTCTACTATGATAGCTACCTTATCTTTTCCTTTTGACTAACCTGCTTTATCTAGGGTATTGATAAGGACATCTTGCTAACTAGGACAGTGCTGCAAAACATCAAAACTAGACATGTTTGATCTAATCTTTTAGATTTTGTCAGTTACATCATAGTCTAATTCATTTTAGAATTGTATTTTGGCAACAAAGGCAAGGTTACTTTTGTTTTGACCTTTGGCTAGTCCTTTAGGCAGTTGAGGGTTATTATTAGCCTTGGGTTCTAGTGGTATTGAACTACTATTAGGGGGGTTGGAAGTAGTAAATGGTCCCCTATTCTAGTTTCAAAAAAAGTGGCCTCCTTTTTAGGTTTAGAAGGCATGTGCATCATAGGTATATGTCTCATGTTGATTGTCTTCCTGAAGTAGAAATATGAGATCCTTAAATTCGATCCACGTGTCCACCATTTCCACTTGAATTAGGCTAGGCAGGTTGGGAATCAGCTTGGGCTATTTTACCATCTTCTCCATTTTCGAGCAATTACCTCAAAATGAGAAGAGGTTTCATGTAGCCTACACCAATTAGTCATGAAGTTAAGATCTTCTACATTAGTTGTGTGAGCATGACTGTCATTAGTCTGGCTATTTTTTGTGACCCCACCATTGTTAGGTCTTGTATCCAACTGCTTGTTATATGGCTTTGATTATAATCACGATCTTGACCCTGATAATTCCTTTGATTTTTGTTAATATTTTGGTTTTGGTAACCCCATTGATTTTGATAATTGTTCTAATTATAAGGAGGGTTGTTTCTAAATTAGTTTAATTCATTGGTGACCTAAGAGATTTTTCTTCAAGGTCTCAATTTCAGATGATAGATGAGCAGCTTGTTTGCTATCCTCTCTTGTTCTATTATGTTGATGACAAATTTAGTTGATAATTATGTCCTCCAAGATTGATTTGATGACTAGGGATTCGTTTGAAGAACTCAAGCATCCTAGACATTGTTGTGTTATTGGATTGAGTATGGTTAATTCCATTGTTCAACCAAGACAGCATGGGTGTGGGATGTATTTCTACAAATGGCCCATATGCAGAGTTAGACATCCCAGGGACTATATTCATTAACGGGGTGTAATTAGTAATTGCATGGTTTATCATAGTCATCTAGTTATGTATCCCTTGGAGTCCTAATGAAGGTAAGGATCCCCCTATTCAAACTAGTAAGGGGGTTATTTGTTGTTGTAGTAAAATGGCTAAATTGTACACCTTATCCAATGTGTTGGTTTCAGTAGCAATGTATGTTCTATGCAGAAACAAGGTTGTCAATGGGTTGAGAGCATTGAGGTATGCCTATATTGTAATGTCTTTTGTGACTACATAAGGTGCTTGTAGTCTTTTGTACATTCTTTGGAACCTGTTATTAAACAAGGAAAGTAGTTTGTTGGGTTCCTTCATGGTGGTAGCAAAATGATGGTAAAGGATAGTCAGGTCTACATAGACATGAAATTGCTTCGTGAAGGCATTCTCTAAGTCCCTCAACTAGTAATGGATCTAGTTAGCATATCTAAATACCATTTGTAGGCCAATGTCCCCCAACGAATAAGGTAACAACCTACATGCTACAACGTGGTGTTGTATTTGGGCCCTTACACATACATCTTTGAATGCTTGAATGTGTTCTTCAACACTTTGTGATTCCTCGTGAGCATATCTTGAGTGGAATCTTTTTGGGTTCTTAGACATATCAAGGAAACCTCCTAGAATGGTCCCCAAGGGTGATGTTTCCCTACGAAGAATGCCATTGGAGGTGGTGGATTGGGTTGGAATGGTGGTGCTTTTGGTGGTGCTTTTGGTGGAGTTCTTGGTGGGGTTTCTGGTAGTGTAACTCTATTTCTACGATTCATTCTTGGTCTAGTGGGAAATCCAAGTTGAAAGAAAGGTCCTTTACTTGGAGTGGACCTAAGAACTTGTTCAAACCTTTCAAGTGAGAATGAACCAATATGCTCTAGCTTGCTTCTTAATTTCCCCTCTAGAATCAACCAATTTGCGATTACTTAGAATATTTTTAGCTCATCCTTGAAGTAGGGGCGCATTTTAGACCCTATGCTTTCAATTTTAAACACTTAGCAAATTTTCCAACTCCAACTTAAGCTTGCTAGGGCGCATTTGACAAGGCCTACTCCCATTTTTCCATACTTAGAGAAATTTCTTCACTCCTTCTCACTTCAAGGGCGCATTTTTCTTGTCAAGCTTCCACTTTGTGTCAACACTTAGAAAATTTTTAAATGCCCTTCTCTTCATCTTGGGCGCATTTAGGCCCTCATGCTTTTAATTTTCAACACTTAGTGAACTTTTTACTCCAACTTCAAGTTCAAGGGAGCACTTCACCATGGAGCATTTCAACACTTAGAAAATTTTCAAGTGTCCTTCTTAAGGCGCATTTAGGGGGGTCCACTTTGAGTTTCCATGCCTTAGAGATTTTTTTATCTTCTAGCTAGTTCTAGGGCGCATTTTCATGTGTGGGCTTCAAGTTTGCAAGAGTTAGAAACTTTTAATCATCCTCTTAACTTGGTGGGCGCATTTAAGAGGTCATGCTTTGAATTTTGGGGAGTTAGAAACTTTTTTACCAATTTTCAACCTCAAGGGCGCATTTCTCTATGCCTCCTTCAATTTTCCCCGACTTAGAAGAATTTTATCCTCTCCACTTAGCTTGGGGCGCATTTTGAAGATCCTCCTCCAATTTTGTAACACTTAGAAGATTTTCCACTAACTTCAAGTTCAAGGGCGCATTTCACCCCCTATACTTTCATTTTCAATGCCTTCACTAAATTTTCACTCCTCTAGCAGATGGGGCGCACTTGGGAGGTGGTACTTCAAATTTGTAATACTTAGTAAATTTTCACCTCCATCTCCTCAGGCTAGGGCGCATCTGGGGTCATCTACTTCCAGTTTAGTAGTCTTGAACAAATTTCGTGCCATATATTCTCAAGCTTGGGCGCATTTAGGCCTGTGAGCTTCCAATTTTCCAGACTTAGGAGCATTTTCATTTGTCTTCAGCCCTTTTAAAGCAAATTTGGATGCTGGACTTGAAAATTTATCAGTTTTCTCAAATTTCATGCCCTTTGCCAGATTTAGGGTGACACGATCATGCTAACCCTAATTTGCTATTTTTAGAAAATTTGTCAATTTTTGCACTTCAAGCTAGTTTCAAGCTCCAAAAACGTTGGATTTTGCTTTGTTTTGAACCTCGGGATGTGTTTGTGCTACTGATGCACGATACTGTCTGCACACTGTTTATAGCATGTTGCGGAGGTGGCTTACTATTTATAGTGCTTGCTTGTTTATGAGACTTCCACAACTCCATTAGACTTGAAATTTGAATGCGTACTCCTCACCCGTGACACGCCCGTTGGCGTCGGCACCTACTCTTGACTTTTCTATTTTTAGCACTTTGCAGATTGACTTACTATAAATAGTAAGTGCTCCGTTTACCTTCAAATTTTATCAACGAGATAGCTTGAGAGATCGTCAGGATTGGTATACATCGGTTTCTAAAATTCGACTTTTACGCCTCTTTTGGGTCCTAAAGGAAACCCTAATTGGTCTTGCATGCATATCAAATGACCTCCGTTTGTCCTCGTTTCTGTTGCATTGCGATCAACTTGTGATTCTGAAGTGCTGGGAAGCGGCCGCCAGAATGTACCTGCTAAAAATAGTAAATTGTTGAAGGAGTGATTATCTCCGTTTGCATGTCATATCATCAGACTCTCGAAAAACCCACAAGGAATATGCAGGGCATGCAAAGAAAATCGACATGCAAACCCTAAAAATAGCCTCTGAAGGCTGAACTCTGAAAGTTGTCGTCTCACTTTGCATGTTACATCATCGTGAAGGTCTCTGAAAACCCAGAAGGAAAATGCAGACATGCGTTGACAAACTCTGCATCTAGGCCCTGAAATTGGCTCCGGAAGCTGAACTGCTAAAAATAGTAAGTTGTCTGTTTCAGCTCAAATTTAACCTGTGAGTAGCTTGATGTGCTCTGGACGCAGCGTGACTGTCGGATTCACAAAAATGCTGAAGGATTGCCTGTAATTGCGCACTTACTAAAAATAGTAAGTACTCAGAATCTGATGAAATTTCAGTGAAAACCTGTTGGAAGTATACTAACATCAATGTTAATCTCAAATCTCAATTTATTCACCTCGTTTGACTTCAAATTGGCTGAAAAGTTCAAAACCCTAATTTTCAACTTGAATTCGCGTTTAAGCTCAAAGGGAGAAATCCTCGAAAAGCGGGACACAGAGAGAGACGGTAAAAACAAACCAAAAATCAAGCCAAAAGTTTGAAGCGAAACAAAAATTAGGGGTCCCCATTTGCAATGGGGCGATGTGTAACGTCTATGTTGAATATAAAGACATGAAGAGAGCCTTCTAGAAGCTTCAAGAAGGGTGCCCAAACCCTAATTTTGAATTCAACTCCTTCCCTCCAAAAGTGGCATCCTTTTCCTTTTAATAAAATAATTCACTTTATAAAAAATTCCCTCTCTCCTCAAGTAGGCGTCCATTTCCTTTATCTCCAATATTTGACTTCAAAATATATAATTTATCTCTTAATGAAGTATTGACCCATTAGATCCCCTTTTTAAAAACAACATTAAGTTGTAATGCTAGTCAAGGGGGGAGGGGGGGAGGGCGGGGAAATGTTATAATATTATAATGTGAGAATACTTATCTCTCCATGGAAAATGCACCCAAAGGCCAAAAACGGAAGTGCCAGCTGAACCAACTGAAGAAGAAGACCAACTGAACTGAACCCAACCTATCCACTGCTAAAAATAAAATTTACTAAAAATAGTAAATTCATGAAGTTGCCCAAAATTCCAAACTAACCATACCACCACGAAGCTCTCTGAAAACCCAGAAAGAATCCGCAATCCGATTTTCAAACTTCAAGCAACAACCTCCTCAAAATTAGGAAACCCTAATTTCACCATCCGAGTAGCCTACGGGTCTCCAGAATAGGCCAACAGTCAACTACAATGATCACATTTGAGAAGGGGACATTACACACCTCAACCACCGGGCTACCCAAGCACCACCATAGTTTGGTTCATATAGCTTAATTGGGCAACGTTTTTCCAAGAGGCATAACTTTTTCTCGGGGTATCTGTTTTGCAACTTCTTATACTTGTTGGAAAGGTGGTTTTGTGTACTTCACTATTGTATTGGTTATTTTTCTATATTATGTTATTTTGATAGTTTCTTTCTTGGTGGAAGTCATATATTCTTTTCAAGGTTGGGGGATCATAACTTGTGCATACAGAGTTGGATTTTGGATTTCTTATAGTCGACAGAAAGCTTGTTTAAAGCACTACACAGTGGATCAAGTTTGGATATGTTTTGATATGATTTATTTATTTTTATTTCCATCTAAGTTGTTTATGTGTTCTTTTGAATATGGTGATTTTGTGAGCTTATGGTTTTTCAGGTCTTGGTGATTTGATGTTGGAGTCATTGTATACTCACATGTACATCTCTAATTATGCTCATTTGACATGGTTATTACTATATTGTTGGATTTGTATGTTGAATTGTTGCATCTAATATTTATGTGGTGTTATAGGATGTTTATGCTTATAGGTTGCATTTATGACTTGGATGTGGGTTTTTTATGCCCATAGATGCTTCAGTGTTGTTACAGATTCAGTTTTTTGGTTTGGTTTAGTTACTTGCTTTGTTGGTTTGTTTTTCATGTTGAGGAGAGATGCTATTACTAGGTGCAATCATGATGTGAGACCTATGTAGTTGACTATGCGATGTAGACATGTGTGACACAGTTGGATTTTGTTGTTTTTACTTTTGGTGGTGATCATGGTGTCATGAATGTTTCTTGTTCTTTACGTACTTTTGCATGAAATGATTGTTTATGCAGGTGTATTATTGGTGGTGTTATATTGGTTCTTGATTTGGTTTGTGGTGATGTATCTTCTTGGCTTGAGGACCATGGTTATGTTTGATCTTCATTGAGGAGGTTATTATCACAGTGTGATGGATAGCTTGTTTACATGTTTCAATGGGATCTTGTGATAGTGATGGTTTGGTAGTGTTATATCTTCTTGGGTTTTGAGATCATGGTCTATACTCTTCCCTTTGGGAGCTCGGTGTTGAGTTCTTTGATTACATTGGGGACATGGAGGATTTTCATTTAGAGGATGGTTGTCATGTTTCCATAGAGAGCTCAGAATCACAGTTCAGTGGGAGCTTCTAGAAATTATGTGGATTTACTATTTGATGGTGGATGATCTTCTGAAGTGTTTTGTTGGTGTCATGGATGGACTCAAATTTTGTTTCTTCTATGCAGTGATGGTTCTTTGATATCTTTGGTTTTATTTGCAGATGGCTATATTCATGTGATTTGGAGATATTGATATCTTGGTTAGCTATGGATGACTTTATTAGTATTTAGTTGAGGTATCATGATTTTCCATTTGACATGTGATCCTTGTTTGATAGGATGGTTTTGTGTTATGTCATGATGTACTCTTGATTATCGGTTTAGAGTTTTGGCATGATACAGGTATATGATATGTTCATTGGAGCATATGATCTTTTGAGGAGATGTGAGATCATGATGTCATGGTGTGTTCTTGATCTTGCAGTTTGCAGTTGGGATATGACTTTGATCTTGGTTGGTTCTCTTGGTATTGGGTACATTGATCATTTATTTGGGAGCTTCATTATGGTTCTATGTTGCATTTGGAGTTTGGCATGGATTGATCATTTATAGGTACTCATGGATACTTGGAGACATAGATGAGGCTAGGAGATCTCTTGTGATTAGAGACACGTGTTGAGATAGTTACTCATTGATGAGGTTTCAGCTAGAAGCCCGAGGAGCCTACACCTTGGTTGGACATGAGTTCAACATGGACCTATGATGATATTGTTCTTAGATGATTCATGATGATTTGGATATCATGGAGGAGCATTCTCATTCTTTGCTCTTGGTCTACATGGCAATTTATCATCTAAGAGGTATTTCCCATTGTTACGTTCAAATGCATTATGTTTTATGCTTATCTTCTCATGCATATGGATCTTGAGCTATGGTTTGTTAGTTTTGGAGGGTTCATTTGAGGGATGTTGGTATGTTTATCTCCTTTTGCATTATGTGATTATTCATTGATGTTGAGTTTAGGAGATGTTATTGGGATTATTCCCTTGGATTGGGAATGAATTTGGTTTGATTTTCCTTCAATTTGAGATGCATACATCTTAGTTATGGTTAGATGTGGATATTTCTATTCTATTTGGGGTTTTATGGAGATCATACTTATCATAGCTTAGCATTTAGAGGTGTGTAGAAGGACATGCTACAAGTTTTAATTTTCACATTCTCTCATTGGTCTTATTCTACGTCTTGGATGTTTGAATTCAGATGACATTGGATTTGAGATCTTATGTGGAGCTATAGTGATCACTATTTTTCATTGTTCTTTGGTGACATCATGGAGATTCCTTTATCTCTTTCCTTTGTTAGGTGTGAAGAACATGGGAGAGCTATGGATACTTGTGGTGAGAGATGTATCAACAACATATTGGTTTTAGGATTTGCATATCATTGTGGGTTTTCCTTGGTACTACATGATATTGGTTACAATTTTATGTGTTGCTATTGGTGGATCTTTGGATTCCTTGTTCATTTTCAGATTTGACATTACCTATGCAATGAGAGTTCCTGGATGTGTATGTTCATTATATGACAAGTTTAGCACATGGAGCTTGTGATTGCATGTTATGGGTTGTATGTGTTGATGGCATGAGGTTCACTTGTTATGTTTTGTATACCTTTGAGGTATGGATAGTTGGATGTGATAAGTAGTTTTTTATTTGTGATATTTTCAGTTATGGTGATAATATCTTGAAAACTATTGATACATACTTGTTACCTTTGGATTGAGTGTTTGTGTATTAGGATATTGGTTGGAGATAGAAGTTATGCTTCTTTGTGACAGTTAGTGTGGAATCTCTTTGGATGACTTCTTATCTTTGTGCATTGGCATGATGGAGGATGAGAGCATGCATGCTTGAGATGGTGGTCACCTTGATTCATGTTCTAGGTATTTGGATGGAGCACGTGGAGCACTTTGATTCCTTGATGGTATATGTGGCTTGAGGGATTGTTCCCTTGTTCATGTTTGAGTTTACTTGTTTACTCCTTATGCAATGTATACAACAAGTGGGAGAATGTTAGGAAAAGGTGTTTTGTCCACCTTGCATAATGTTATAATGTAATTACATTTATTATGTGGTGTACCTAGGGAATATAGGGATGCGTGCATCACATGGGCCTAGCATTATTGGTGCCACTTTATGCATTGTATGCAACAATGATTTAAATATTTAATGTGGAGCCACTTATCTTCCCTCCCTCGTGTTGCTAACCCTTTCTTTGTGCACAAGGATGCTACTAGTATTTTGAAGGGTAACCATGCAACCCTTTCTTCAGTTGCCTATTTTTCCCCATCCAATACCTTAGAGGCACTAAGTATAAACCCCCTTAGGCTTCAAAAGGAAAAGCCTCTATGTATAATTCCCCTTGATAAGGTGGAAAAAGTGAAACCCTAGGAATTCACCTTAGGATTTCATAGTTTTTTCACATGTGCATATCGTTTAGAATTTGAAGGTGGCAAGGGCACAAGATTAACTTATAAACTAAAAGGTGAGTTAACCAGCCCTTGTGTTTCAAATTCCCTTTAGGAGTGGGACCTTGAAATGGATTTTGTGTGAATGCAATGATGCAACTAGACAACAATGAAAATGCACTACACTGATGTAAAAACAACAAATTTGGAAAGTCACAAACAAATTTGGTTTTTAAAAATAGACTGGGCATACTGGTGCGCACCTATCATATAAATTTAGATCTGAATTTGGAGGAAAAAGTCTCCTAGGGAACCTATGTCTTAGTAATTGAGCTTGCAATCTGTCTTAACAATCCTCAGGTGTTTGCTCAAAGGCTTCTTCCTTCTGAATCCCACTATCAGATCTTTGTTGGGTGTTGAGATAGTTGAGTTTTTGTATCTTTCCACATTGTAGGGTGTCAATGCAATAATGATGAAAAGGTCTTCAATCATCCTCCAATCTTCTTTAAATTTGTAACTTGCACATTCAAAGAGAGAGGAAGGGTTGTGCCAAAAAGGGGTTTCCTTGGTCAAACCCTATGTTGGTGTTTTCACCTCCACAATAGAAAAATTGATAATAGAGAGCTTATCCTTTTGAGGGATAGAGGCTAAATGATAAATGAATGATGAATGGACGATTGGATGTAACTCACCACTCATATTTGGTTCATTGAAGGACTAAAGTCATGCACATATCCTCAAGGCATGAATACAAATTGGCTTGGATTGCTTTGAATGCCTATAGGGGTTAGTCATCACAAGAAAAATGATGAACAAACTCATATAAAACTTGACTTGAAGCTTTGACTTGATGAAATGCTCTAATGATCTTGCTCTTGACTACTCTTCACTTGATTATAATTGCTCAATAATGCTCTTGCTTCCAATTCTTGCTAGATATCTTTGTTATATTTCAAATGATGCAATGACTAGGTATTTATACACAATAATTTTAATTTCCCGCAATTCAAATTCCAATAGCTAATATCTGACATTTCAAATTCAAATAATAAAGTGCCAACTCTAGCATATTAGAAAAGAAATAGAGGTAGAAATCCGCACAAGGCACCCTTGCCCCAAACCTATTTTGCGAGGTGTAAAGTGTCGGGAGAAAAATATTAAATGTCTACTTCGATTTTATGCATTTGATTCCTTCATAAATGATTAAATGAGCCACAAAATGCTTAATTTAGGAAATTAGAAACACAATTAGATCCATGCACATAGGAGGGAAAAAAATCTAGTGTGAAATTGTCAAGGGTGACAATTTACGATGCTACACCCCTACTCTTTTCGATAAGAAAAAGGTTTCATTTGAGGAACCTCCCTAAATTTCTATTTTAGATGGCAATTCAAGCTCCTCCTACTCCCCTTCTCTAGATGCTACCCCTAAAGACTCCCCTCCCAATTCTCTTCAACTGCACAAATTTTTTGCCAGCCCCCCTTCTTCCCCTAAGTTGGATGTTGGTCATGCTCAAGTGCCAGAGATAGCTCCTATGGACAACCCTAACCCCTGTTTGAATTTTTCCTCCCTAAGGGAGAAATTTGATGAGCTCTTCAAATCCACTAACATTCAAAATGGCATCCTTAAGACCTAGTTGCTTACAGTGAAGGATACAATTCAAAACCTGGAGACCAATATGCTCAAAAAGACTAAAGATTGGTTGGGTGAACAAGAGGATGCGAATCACTAGGAGTTGTTGAGAAGCATGTCTCAAATTTTTGATAATTGGGCTAATCTACAAAAAGATGTTGGGAAAATTAAAAATTCTATTGGGTCTCTGGAGGGGTGTACAAGCTTGAGAAATGAGGTTGCAAAAATCCATTGCAATCAAGACAAGATCTTCCTTAGTTTGCAGGAGATTATTAAATACAACAATAAAATGGTGAAGAACATGATAGTCACAATACAAGTGTTTCGGTGGGATCTTAAAATTTTCCATGCTAAGAGTGCTAGGGAGAAACATTCGGAAGCCCCCCTACCAGCTCCAAAAAAAAGGAAAGACTGTGGAGATAGTGTTGCCTACTTCTGAGAACAACAGTAGCAAGAAGAATCAGAAAGCCTTATCTTTTGAAGAAAAACTTTCGTTTCTTACCAAGAAGTTGTAGGCCATAAAAGGCCTCCATCTTCTTGGAGAACAATAATTGGTCTCGTTTGGTTGGTGGTCCTCAGCTGGTCCTATTTTATTTTTTGTTGGTTGTTGGTTTTTTTATTGCTACTTTTATTTAGCTTCTTTGTTGTCTCACCTCCTGTAATAGTTCAGGCCCTTCCCAATTTATCTTAATCAAAACTTAAACTTTATTTTAAAATCTTACACTACTTGATAAGACTTAAACACAAACCCTTTAAATCTTTTGAACCATTTCTCATCTCACTAGTGAAAAGGTCAAATTAACATGATTAAATATTTCCCTACGAACAAAGTTCAGGTTATTAAATATCAAATTCTACACTTCCTTCTTCAGTCATTACTAGTTAAATATTACAGATTATTGGGTTATTTGATTAAGATTCATTCCTTTGAGATAAGTCAAAACTCCCATCGTCAAGTAATATGACATGAATTAAGAAGTCGTACATATATATTGCTTATTAGAAATAAAATAATATTAGACTGCTTCCTTATTTTCAGCTGACTAGGAAATTGGTCTCCAAAGTAGCTCTTGACATCTTTGAAAAGAACTATTTAATTTTAATTTGAAGGGAATTAAGCCCATAGAATCCAAGATTCAACAAGATTGAAGCTCAGAGCATGTTCTGCCTTACAAATTAGTTTAGTATCAGCATCATTGAACTTATTTGTCTTTAGAAAAGGAGGTTTGTATCATGATTCTAAAATGGCCTTCCATTTTCGCTCTTATAAAGTTCACTTTATAAAATTAAATGCTCAATAATTATATTATACTGTTCTTTATTTTATATATTTTTTAATTTTTGTTTTTTTGAATTTAAAACATTGGGACTCTATCTTTCTATTTTCAATCTTTAATTAAATTTTGAAGTGTTAATAACCATTTAATAGTAGGGAGAAGAATGTTTTCATATATATATATATTAGGTATTTAAGTGTATTGTATTTCAATTTAATTTTTATAATCATAGAATAGTTAAAGCAAGCAATTTTTCTAAATGATCTTAACGATTTTTATAATAAATTTGCATGGATTTGAACATTGTAGAAGTCAATCTTTTATTGAATCATATTTTATTTTTTATTGATTTCTCATCATGATTTACATTTTAAATCAGAATTTTGCTGATGATTATTTTCTCTCCTTTGGAGGATGAGAATAATATCAAACAAGCTCTTCTTTGTCTTGATATATTCATCCAAGCTTCTAGTTCAAGTATTCAATGGTGAAAGAATCAATGTTATAACAATCTTTCCAAATTTGGTTGGTTGGATTCCTTTGAATGAAAATGAATTGATCATGGGGAAATCTTTTGATTCCTGCATTCCCTTTGCATTTTAAGCATCTCCTACTAGCTTGTGGAACTTTTTCATTGTCAAAATTGAAAGAAAACTAAACTATTGGATAACTAAGCCTCTCTATTTTGCAATTAAATTCCAGCTTTGCTCCAAAACTTTAGTTGCTACCCATGTTTATTATTCTTCTTGTTGGTTCCGTTCTAGTGCTTCCTATTTAAAATTTGAGAAGCTCCTCTGAAATTTTTATGGGCTTTTGCATATAGGTCTAAAGATTCTCATCATATTGTTTGGGAGCTTTGTTGTCTCCCTCACGATGTTGGTGGCTTGGTTCTTCTATCAAACAGTCAAAAAAGCATTGCTTTCTATGTTAAATGGATTAGTAGAGATCTAGACAAGAATGATGCTTTAAAATTCTCATTAGGCATTATATTTCTTTAAGAACTCCTAGAAAACCAACTTGGAAAGGCCTTGACCTATATACTTTACTCATCATAAGGGAATTTTCTCAAATGCAAGGCACTTTTACTATGAAGATCAACTAGAAGGCATGGGATTCCATCGAGTCTTGGCTACTTTGGGGTGGTAATGACTTCTACAATGGCCTATCAATTAGCCAATAGGACCTATTGATGGTCTCCTATTCTTTTCAATCTAGATCGTCCTCTTGCCAAAGCCACTTTGATTCATTCTTTCAAATTATTTAATAGAGGAATCAAAACTCTACCTATTATCCTTATTAGGACCACAAAGAATTTCCTCTTTTGGCCTGAAGATAAGCTAAACTCTTAGCTATCCAGCCAAAATCAAGAGGCCTCTCAAAATGTTATTGATGTCATTCCTCCCCATATAGTTCATAAGGTTGGGGTCAAGTCCTTTGATCCTTGGTGAAAAGATTGGAAATATTATCTTGAAATTCTATTTCACAATTATAGACCCTACAATAGATATTTGTGGTTCATGTCTCATCTTCTAATGGTGGACCAATTAAACCACCATTGACACATCCAGTCTTCACTTGGTACTTGGCATCAATGATTCCAAACTATTTTGGCAGCCATTTGGAAGCCTAAAATGACTCATTTTGCATGGCACATTATTTACCAAGGTCTTCCTCTTGGTTCTCATTTGATTCACATGGGAGTTCTCAACCCTCATTGTCCCTTGTGGACAACTAGAGTCTCTCAAGCATCTTTTTTGTTCTATTCTAGAGCTCAAGAAGCTTGGAGTTGGATACATGATTGATTCAAGCCTTTTTGGCCTCACCCTTTCACATGGCATGCTGTGTTACTAGGCAATACGCTTTGCCTCCCCTTAAAGTTTGTCAAATTTGGCATGTCTTCAAGGTAGAAATTCTAATTAGTATTTGAAAGATAGAAATTCAACTATATTTTTTGGTTGGTTGGCTAATGGTCACTTTTCTTTATACACTAAAGTTATGATTTTCTCTAATGTGCTAATGTGTATCTAGGTGCAAGCTTGCAAAGTTGCACATCTATAGGAGCTTTTTGACCACTAGGGTAGGAGTCTTTGCATGGTTGCTAGAGTCGTAGCCCTTCTTTCATCCCACCTCATGGTCATGGCCAATCTACCAAACAAGATCATGGATCTCAATCTCAAGGCTCTCGACCGCAAGGTTTCAAGGACCATGCTGCTTGTGGATAGTATCAACCTTTTCAGCCACATTCAGCCCCATCTCATGGGCCTAGCATTATTGGTTAGCCAAAATTTGGCAAGTTCCCTCAGTTAGAACTGACAATTTCCCCTATTCATGCTCAACAACCTATAGAAGATCAAGAGGAGGAAGGTGCTCTTATTTTCTGAGAATGTATTGATGATGGTACTATCCCCACTAAATAATGGGATAAACTTCATGACTATGTTTCCCCTCCTACTGATGCTACTCGTCACTTATCAGTTTTATTTATGTTTACTGTTGATCGGACTCTCCGTTATTTATTTTCGTTATCTTTTGTTAACTTGATCCTCCTTAAACTCTGAGAATGTGTCTTTGTAGCACCCACATTTTTTTAATACTGTTTCATCACTTTTTTATTTATCAAAAAATTGTAATTGCTATAAACTGAATGAACAAAACTGCTGTAAATTGCTTATTGATCACAACTGTACTGACTTAGTTTCGGGAATGGCTGATGAACTCATTATCCCGCAGGGAAAATCACTTACAGTGGAAAACGCTTATCTGTCAGAAAAGGTAAAAGGCTGTCCCATTCATATCCTCATTGCCATCATAATTCTTCTTTTGCTTTTGACCACAATGAAATTCTAAACATGATACAGATTGACATCATGGAAGGTGCCACCAATCATTCGGAAACAGATGCTGCAACTCAACAAGATCTGCCTCAAACTAATCTCAATCTCGCGTAATTCTCATTATCATAATTTCTGCTAACTAATTCTTCATCATCTCAAAAAAGAAAATTGTTAATGAAGAGATTGTGTGTGTGCAGCCTGTCATGAATTCAAGGGCACTATACCTGCAAAGATCAGAATCTAAACTTTGTAAAAAACAAATCCTTCAGAATTTCCTTCAATTGTTTTTCTCTGCTATATGTCTTTAGCAGTTGGGTATCGTATATGCTTATGAAAATGTGGAAAAAAAATTGATTGTGGGCTCTAATACATCTCCCCAAAGATATTTCAAAAGAACTTTATATATTAAAGTAAAGAACTTTAGATTCAATATCTGGTTGGCAGAAGACATTGATATGCTGTGACAGATATATAATGCTTGAGTTGGTATTATAGTGCCATAATTTGTGTATATGCACTGATTTTCAAATGCCCTGTTTTTACTGTTCTAGAAACCTCTTGTATTCACAATTTTTTATTTCGAAATATAAAATATGCATATAAACAGAATAGGCCGAACATACAAAATATATATATGTATGAGAGATGCTGCTGCTATTTTATTTATATATTCATTCAGACAGCTCTAAGATTATTTTATTATTTTTTAATATAATATGTACAATGTCATATTATAAAATCAAATCTCTGTGCAAATTAGTTACTATATTGAATACATATGACAAGTTATGGGCAGAAAACTATTACAAAAACAAGTTTACTTTTAACATATTCAAACCCTACATTTACAGTTTGTTGGGTGAAAATTATGTAATCAGCTTTTCGATAGATTACACAACTTGGACTTCAGCCACAGCTATGTGAGATGTAAATCTCTCCTCTCGGAAAGGGGAGGCGCCCTTCTTACTGCTAACAGAAGCGATAGTAAAACAAACAAAGTAATTACAAAATGTACACGAAACTTACGGAGTGGGGGGGGTGTGTTACATTCATCCTTCTCTCTTTACTGTGTAAAGTGCTTGAGATGTTGCCCACTGTGAGGAAGGGCAAATGGCGTTCCATCTCTGTATGCTAACAAGAAAGTGTTCTCACCATGCAACTGATGTATTTGGAAAGGTCCTGTCCATAGTGAGTCAAATTTCCCGTGCATACCTTTTGATTCTCTTCGTTTGTCCCACAGGAGAACGAGGTCACCAATTTGAAATTCTCAAGACTTAGCTTTTTTGTCAAACAACTTCTTCACTTGGTCTTGGTGTTCCGCAATGCGGTCAGCCACTTGAACCCGATTCTCTTCCAATTCGGAGAGATACATGATGCGCTTGTCAACAGAATTGTCAAATGTCTCATCCTCAATGGCCTTAGCCAACTTGAGGGCTGGTAGTTCCAAGGTTATAGGAATCTCGGCATTCAACCCGTACAAGAGTTGAAAAGGAGACATGCCGATTGCCTGCTTCAGAGTTATTCTGTCTGCCCACAAAGCATCAAACAAAGCCTTGTGCCACAAACGTTGATTCTCGTCCACTAGCTTGCGGATTATAGTTACCAGATTCTTGTTACTAGATTCCGCCTGACCATTACCCTACGGATAATAGTCGGAAGAATGTGACAAGGTTATACCGTGTTCGAAACAAAAATCCGTGATCTCGCTTGATGAGAAGGCAGAAGCATTGTCCGCAACAATTTTGTTCAGCACATCGAACCTGGAAATAATACTTTCTTTTAAGAAATTGCACACCACCTCTGAAGTAGTACGCTTGGTAGGTATTGCTTCCACCCATTTGGTGAAGTAATCCGTAGCAGTTAAAACGTAGATATGTCTGGCACTTGATGATGGATTAACTGCACCTATGAAATCAATGCCCCATTGCTGGAAAGGTTCATCAATCACAACAGGTTTTAATGGCAAAGATGCCAACCTGGGACGGCCAACAAACTGTTGGCACAATTCACACTTACGCACCCAAGAGTACGTGTCCTGAAAAAGTGTGGGCCAGTAATACTTCGCTCTTAGGATTTTGTGAGCTGTTACTGGCGCTGAGAAATGTCCACCACATGCTAAATCATGATAAGATTTCAGCAACTTTTGTTGTTGTTCTTTATCAACACATCTGAGAAATGTCCCATCCATTGCACGTTTATACAAGCCGTTGTCCCATAAGACAAAATTAGATGATTTCAGCTTGACGGTTCTTTTTTCCTTCGGAGTCAAGTGATTGGGACATTCTCTGTATGTCAGGAAGTTAGCGATGTTGGAATACAATTTGTCAGTGGTGCTAACAAACAGTATCATTGGAAGTGTACTGGGATCAACCTCCTCTTCGTCTGAGACTTCTTCATCCCCTGAAATTTCTTCATCTGGATTATTTTCTGCAATAAGCTGACAAAGGCCACGTCCACGTATCAACTTAGTGGGTTTAATTTCCAGATCATATTCCTAGATCTTGGCAATCCAATTGCCTCTTTTTGTTCCAAATTCCTGTTGTGTTAGGATAGACTTGATAGTCGAATCTGGGATGAGAACTTTCACATGACTGCTTAGAATGTAGAACCGGAAATGCTTGACGGCTTTTACAACTGCAAAAGCGTGCTTCTCCATCTGAGAATATTTCAATTCATAATTCTTCAGGGGGCAGCTCATGAATGCAATGGGGGATTCAAAACCCTCATCATTTTCCTGCACCAAAATTGTTGATAGCGTATGCTCCAAAGCATAACTGTACATAACAAAATCTTTGGTGTAGTTAGGGAAAATCAACACAGGCGCATGAGCAATGGCCTCCTTGATGTCATCGAACGCTGCTTTGCCTTCTGCCGTCCAATGAAATGTGGTGTTACCCTTCATCATATTTACAATATGACGGGTCTTTTCAGCAAAGTCTGGGAGAAACCTCCTTAAGAAGTTTACTTTGCCAAAGAAAGAAGGAACGACTTTCTTGCTTGACGGCAAAGCGAGGGATTTGATTCCATTGACTCTTTCCAAGTCAATCTTGATTCCTTCAGCAGATACGTGACCAAGAAGTTTACCTTCTGTCACCCCAAAAGTTGACTTTTTGGGATTTAGGGAAATGTCGTGCTGACGGCATCTCTCTAGAGTTTGCCTCAAGTGGTAGAAATGCTCATGATGTTGCTTAGAGAAAACCGTGAGATCATCAAGGTACACCACAATTTATGAGAGTTAGAAAATATAACATGTATTGCAACATGTCATGGCGCTAAATTTTAGCGCTTCAGCATTTCAAGCACATTTTGGATAAAACAAATGCAGTGATGTATGAAAATGGCGCTCATGCTTGGCAATTTCGTTTTTGATGGAATTACAATTCAAACTCATCTATTCACCATTGTGTAAGTATTCAAGTGTTAAGGAAACTTTCTTTCAAAATGATAGATCTCTACAATGTTCACACCAAAGTATAATAGAGAGGGAGACAAGGAGAAATTGCAACACAAGAAACGTTTAAAGAGAAACACACTCACAAAGAATGATGCGCATAGAGAAGATAAACGTGAGTGAAGAGGAAGGAAAGAATGCGTATTCAAAACAAAAAGTGAGGGTTCCATTGCGTCAAATAAACAGAAAAATGCGAATGGGGAAGAACATGCGAAGAGAGAAAAAAGAAATAAAAACACGTAGGGTAAAAATGCGAATGGAGAAGAAAGAAACGCGTAGGATAAAACATATGCAAAGCTAAAACACATATGAAGAACTTAGAACATGTATAAAAACGAATGAAAAAGAAGAGAAAGTAAAGAAAACGACTTACCCAAAATAAACGCGAAGATTGCTGAAGGAAGGATGCGAAATCTTCAAAAACATTTTTTGCAGTTTGAAAAGCACTTCACCCAGCAAGAAGAAAGGAAATCCAAAAGATCATAACAATGAAAAATGGCGAATTAAAACACCTTTAAGTGAAAGAGAAGATTAAAAACCTAACTCAAGTCGAGCAATAAATTTAGGCACGAAAAGTGGCACGATTGACGAAAAATGCGAAATTCATGAAGAAACGTGCCAGGGCCATAAAAAAGTTTAAGTGTCAGGAAAAAATGTAATGGCACTAAAATTTAGCGCTATTGCATTTCTAGAAATTTCACTTCATGCAAGGGCGCTAAATTTTAGTGCCCTTGCATTTTTTCCAGTTTTCTACAATCCTTTCCAAATGAGCTTCATTTTTTACCAGTACACTCCAGAACCTTGTTCTTCCATCTTTGTGCATCATTTTGCATGCCTTGTCATTCGCTCCATGCTTTCCCATCCTTGTTGCTCATGTCGCGCTTTCCCATGTTTCCTAACGATTAATGTTTGCTCTGGCTCAATGAATTACAGTCTCTTTTCAAAGATCGTCAAGTCAGAGTGATCAGAGTTCCAGTTGTTTTTGATGACTGCTAGTAAGCCTCCTTCGAAAGAAAAAGGAAAGATGAAGTACAAATATCAAGGTGTCTATCCGCCGACTGTAGTGCTCTCAAAGGTGGAAGAGATAAAAGACATGGAGGTTGGTCATCAGGACTTGGTTGATTTCTCAAAGCAAACAGAAACGAAGCCTCTTCCTGATTCAATGAGAGCAATTGTACACAACAACCTTCATTTGGTGGCAATGTTCCCTACAGCTGCACATAATACAGAGTTTGTTCTTCAGGTGGCGTCTCACTACATCAGAGAAAGTAGGAGCGTGATCGATTCTTCCGGGCACGAGATCCTGAGACTTGACCCTGATTTCTTTGACACTGTTTTCAAGGTCCCTCATATGGAGAAATACATTGATATTTCTATATCAAAAGCACAAGAGATCTTTGACACTGATCCCAATAAAGCTAAACAATTGATAAACACTCAATGGTTAAAGAAGCCTAGATCATCTGTTTCCAGATGGCCAAAAGGACTCCTGCGAAGTGACTTCAAGGATGATGTCAAAGATATGATCACATTTCTAAGCAGAGTGAAAGGCTTGCCAGAATCATCCACTTTTCACGATTGGATGTATGAATACATCAAGATCATAAGAAGATAGAAGGTGCATATTGACTGGGGCAAACAAATCAATGATGAAATACACGAGCAGTTGATCAATGCTCCTTCTACATTGAAGTTCTACATGACTTCTTACCTGGTGTATGTCGTGGCTGTAATGAGACAATTCCCAGGTCTATCTACAAAAGGGAATCGGATGATGGTACCTGTGTACAGATATTTCTATCAATTGGAGCTGAAGGAAAGTTTTCATCACTTCAGACGGGTCACAGATGCTTTCTTTGCGCCTTTGCTCTTCAATTATGATCTAGCTCTGGAAAGAAGAAGAGTATCTAATGAGGCTTATAAGGTGGTAAGTAAAGTTGGATGCATATTTCTTCAATTCCCAACGTTTACTTACTTGAGAGTAGGCCGCTACACTGGTTGTCCCTACATGCTACCACGTTATCCTTCGGATAAGTGGGTTCTCATGGAAACATGCAGACAGTTGATGTCAATGCAAAAAGAACGAAGAAGCAACCACAAGCATGGATTCAAGTTCCCACTGATCATTGGCCGATATACTATCCAAACTACACAAAAATCTAAGTCTGTTTATGCTAAAATGTAGATCATGAAAATCAAGACCTATAGGTATAGGTTTGATTTCGATTACCGAGATGTCAAAAAAAAATTGCAAAAGGGTCACCATCACAGGTACCGTTTTGAGGACATCTGGGCAGATTGCAGAGATGAAGAAGCCATTCGCAAAATGGACTATTGCAGATTGACAGTTCAACAAATCAGAGATCTTGATATTGCTAGCCTACCAGAGGATTTTGCAAATCTAGGTGATATCATGAATGTTGTCTATGATGAGCAAAAAATTGCTAAAAGGCCGTTGCCTGCAATACAATGGTCTAAGAAAGAAGTTACCAGCATAAGAGAGAGGTTGAGGCCAATCCTAGCCAACACTACAGAACGGTTACACAAATGCAGTTATGAAATGAAGAGTTTCAGAACAGACTCAGAAGGAGAGGAATCTGAAGCAGAAGCTCGCCAACAACAAGAACTTCGCAACAAAAATAAATCAGCAGTCGTTCCCACATCTTCATGAAGAGGTCCTAGGATCAAGTTCACTGTTGGCAAGAAAGATACTCAGTCCATCCCAGAGACAGTAATCATGGAATCTAATCCATCTCGCTTAAGGGTAAAAAGTCTATTGTAGAGGAGATAGATTCCGATGAAGAAGAAACTTCAAGTGACCAATCCGCTGAAGATGAAGATTTCGTAGAAGCAGACTCTGATGCAGAAGAGGTTTCTGAAAGCAGGCAAGAGTCTGAAGAAGATTTTGAAGAAGGATCTGAAGGTGATTTTGAAGGTGAACCAGAATCGGAGAGACAAGAGGGTGATCAACAAGAACCCAGGCATGATCAAGAAAGAACTACTTCTCCTCCTGAGAATGTAGTTGAGGAAATTCCCAGAACGTCATCGCCTGTGACTTCAAATGTTCCTCATACCCCTCCAGATTCAAGAACTCCTCCACCTCCTGTTCCCTCATCACCTATTCCTACCACATGCATTCCTGCAGTTGAGATATACCCTATCCCTGCAACATCAACCTCGCTTGATACTCCCTCAGTGACAAGCATTCATACGATTGATATACTGTCAAGCCCTCCATCGTCCATTCCTAGCTTGTCTTCGCCAACGTATGATATCACTTCTGAAAATGAATTCAATTGTTTCATGAATGAGTCAATGCGTGATCAACTCAATGTGTCAACTACAGGAGCGATGATGACAGACACTTCTCCGATTGTCACGATACCTATGGTAACTTTAGATGTGACAATAACTTCAGAAGTAGCAATGGTGACTGAATTGACAGTGAATACAGAAGCTCACACTTCTTTTCTTCCTCCTTGCTAATATCTCAAGTGTCGAAGCGTAAAAAGCAAATGATTTCTCCGGAGGAGCTCGACCTCGAAGAGATAGTCCTTCCAAAAGCCAAAGGGAAGAAGAAGGCAAAAGTATACTCAAGGCTGAACGTTGATAAGTCTGGCCACAAGTATGCAGAAATTGGCATACCACCAAGTGAAGAAGGTGATGTCAATATGGAAGACTACACGGTGACAAAGGTCCAGCTTGGCAAGGTTACCAATGAAAGTGCAAAAGCCGATGCACAAGTCACTTTGGATATCTTGGCTGGAAGGCTGGATAAAGTAGAGAAAGCTCGCAACATGTACAAACAGAGGGTAGAGCATTATGCCACTGTTGTAAAGAGACTTGCAGGTTCACCAAGTAATGCACAACCGCTGACAGTGGTAAGTATTGAAGACCTAGCTGTCAAAAAAGCTGAGAAGTTCACCTCCAAAGGCAGAGTGTTGTATGATTTTGTTGAGAATATCATCGAACACGGATCTCAAATTATATTGGTTGCGGACGAGAAAACTACCTTGTTGGCCAAGCTCACCACAGAGCTTGATAAATAAAAAAGTGTACTTTCCCAGGAGCGCAGAGACATGGAAAAATGCCTGTTGTCATGGTCGGAAATGAAACAGGTAAAGCTCAGTAAATTGGTGGAGGTTGGGGTAATTCCTAACAAAGAAAAGTTTGTTGAGGTAAGAGAATCATTGAAACACAGAATTCAAGTGGTTCAATCTCTTACAGAAGATCTCCACCAAGTACAGGAAGATGTCGAAGGACATCGCGCTATTCTTGAAAAAGGTATCAAAGAGTTGCCTGGTCAACTTCTTGAGGAAAATTGTATCTTCCTACCGGCCATAGAAATATCCCAGATCTTCAAGGAAGCCATCATGAATTTGATTGACAGTTCAGACTTCTCAGAAGTTTCATTGAACATCATTTGTGATACAAGGCTCACATTGGATAACCTGAAAACGCATCTTGACAGGTGCAAGAAGGTTCACTCATCTACCATGAGATCGATCATGAGAATTCACACCATTGTGGATTACACCGTTGGTCCAGATGAGAAGTTCGTGCAAGAGACTAGGAGGAAATTTGAAGACTTCCTTGCCCAAGGCAAAGAAACATGAAGCAGCCCCCTATTCTCCAGTGTTAGACATTTCTAGTGCATCCCATTATGCATCTTGTAAATATTTCTCGACATTTTCGAATGTCTTTTTGTAAATTGTAATTACACCAAGCTCAAAGATATAATATTTTGAAAAAAAATTACACTTTGACTTTGGTCAAAGTTAGGTGAGATCTCCTAAAATCGCTAACCTAACTTTCCTTAATTTTCTCAATCAGTTTCCTATTTTTGCCCATCCCTCTTTCTATATAATCATCCTTTAGTATTTTGCAACGAAGTGCTGCCCTTTTTGAAGAAATTTTTTGAAACTTTGTGTTCATGCTTTGTGAATGGAATTTGATCAATAAAGAAGAGGATTGCAAACCAAACTTTGTGTTGGATTCGATACTTTTGTGAGTTGATCTTATTTGGTGGTGATTAGCTTGAGAAATCCGAAGGACTCTAAGTGTGAATGCTTCTGGATTTGATTGTGTGGAGTCTTTTTTCATCAACGTTTCGGATCACACTTTGTGAACCATCTTTTTCAACTCTCTATCCTGATGATGGTTCACAGAGTGTGATCCGAAACGTTGATGAAAAAAGACTCCACACAATCAAATCCAGAAGCATTCAGACTTAAATTCATATGGATTGTGGAAATCTAATTACATGGACTCTAAGTGGTTTATGTAAACTTTGTGTTACATTTATTATTTAGATTTGCATTTGTGTTTCTGTTTATCATTCGGTTGAATGATCTACAAGACTTTGTGCTTGTAATCGTTCATGCTCTTGCATATTTCGGTTGAATATTACTGGAAACTTTTGTCTTTATGTCGTTCATGCTTTCTTACATGTTGGTTGAATGATCTACAAGACTTTGTGTAACATAATTATTCATGCTACGTTGATACTTTGGTTGGATGATCTACAAGACTTTGCGCTTGTAATTGTTCATTATGTTACAGAATTCTTTGCGTCTGAAGACTTTTGTGCTTACAATGTAATAAGCGATATACTACACGCGGATCCAACATTGATAAAGCTACGGAATGACTTTGTGCCTTCGTGAGCTTTCCCTTTTACTTTATTTGTCTATTGTTAATTACTTCTGGTATCTCTACACTTCGCTTTGATGAGATAGAGATATTGGTATTACTGCTAGTTGTTCGTTTCAAGTTATTAAGAATTGTGAACTGTGGTGAAGCATTGTAAAACATCTTCTACGAAAAAAGAAGGATGAATGCATAACACACCCCATAAATAAAGTTTACGTGTACATTTGTAATTATTTTGTTTATTTTCCTATAAACACATTGGCGGGAAGGCGCCTCCCCTTCGGAGAGGAGGTTACATCTCCATAGTTGTGGCTGAAGTCAAGTTGTGTAATCTATCGAAAAGTTGATTGTAATTTTTCACCCAACCTGGGTTGAGTGTTATCTCTTTAATTATTAAAGGGTGATTGTAATTTTATATTTTTAAATAATAAATAATTATTTATTTTTATTAGAAAATTTTTTAGTTTTAATTGTTGATTCATTTAAAAATTAAAAATAACAAAACAGAGAAAAAAATCATTATTCGTGAATAAAGACTTTTTTAAGAATTCTTAAATATTTCTAAATAATAAAATTTATAATTTAATGGTATTTTAATATCTAATTTTTTTACATCATTTTTTAAGTTTTATTTAAAATTATAAAAATCTGAGAGTAAGACAATAATTTTGTTGAATGACTAATAAAGTGGTTCATCTTGAATAGGAATGAAATGTATTTATTTTTTTATTACTTTATACGTTTCTTCACGATTGATGATCAACTAGCATATTAAGATTGTTAATGTATTATAGAATTCTTCACTATCTTTAATACACTTTAATTATCACAATATATTATTATTGATGTTTCAAAAGAGATAACTATATCACCTAGAATATGGCTCCTTGTACTCCTTTAATGCAACACCCCAAGTAGACTAGCTAAATGCAAGCTAAAATTCTTTTAGTTAACAATTTTAAAATATATATATCTTAGCACAAATTTAATATGTAGATGAAGTTATTATTTTAACTTTTTAAGCATCTTAGATACTAGTTGGTATGTTACTTGGATTGTTGAATAACCTAACTCTCGATATTATTATTGGGAAATAGGCTAAAGTATCTGGTTCTACAATTCACCATTGAAAAATTCACTGCCAACAACAATTAGTGGCCATGACAAATTCATCTCAAAAATTCACCACCAGCAATTCATCATTGTGCTCAATTATACAACAATATCAGTCATCTCTATTATTAATGCCATGGAAACTATTCTTTTGCAAAAAAAATCTCAAGGTCTTGGAAATATATATTAAAAAATGTTAATGTGATGAATTATCCAGGTGAATTGCTGGTGGTGAATTTTTTAGAGATGAATTTGTGGTTGTGGATTGCTGGTGGTGTTTTTCTAAAGATGAATTTGTCATGGCGGTGAATTGTTGGAGGTGAATTTTCCGGCAGTGAATTGTTGGCTGTGAATTTGCACCAAATTATCTCATTCAACCTTTGATACTAGAGAAATCCATTCAACAAACTTATAGACCTCCGTCAAATTTTTGAATATGGATTCTATATGACATAGCACCTATGGATATCCTTTGAAGACTCCCACTCTAGTTTTAAACCAACGAGATTTCAGATTTGAATTTTTTTTAAATCTATTTTATCTTTTTAAAATGTAAATTAGCTTTAACAAGGATTGAACCCTTTAAAGTTAGCTATAACTCCCAGGGTTATAAATTTCATAGATTGGCAAATTATATGCACAATAATTTGTTAGGGCTGGAAGACGCAGAATCAATTACTTCCTCAAACCTCTAATCTAGATAAACATACATTTAAATTTAAAAAAAACACCAAAATCTAATGCATCAACTCTTTCTTCACCTTGATGGAATCCATGGAGACTTGAAAGTGTATGGCAAGATTAACCGAGGAATACATTTTTTATGAAGACTAAGGAAGGAATTAGCTAAGGACAAAAATTATATTATTTAAGCCTTCCTAGAACATCTTGGAAGATTGAAACTAGGTCTGAAACACAAAATCTTCTTCAAATATTCTAAACAAGTAGCATATCTACGTAGCTTCAACTTGAACTATCCTACATGCATTGGCTAAGTGGCATTCACAAGGCACCATTGCAGTTTGGTTGTGATCCAACTCTTTAATGAGATCCAATTAGATTAAATAACAAATTATTTGAGCAAGAATATATAATATCATCTAGAATTCAAAGATTATCATAAATTTTTCACTATAATATAATTATAATCAAATTTTAATTTATCTATATTCCATGCAATTGAAACTTATAAATGTTATTGATGTGAAATTTATTTTAAGTTTAAAGGATAATACAATAGTAAGAGGCTAGATGTATTACAATCAATGATTGACAACACAAATAAAATGAAACAATTTTTTAATTTGAAAAAGATAATTTTTTATTCAAAGTTTGAGAACTCATACAAATCTAACAAACTCTATAAAAGAGATGCATACCTACTATTCTACTGCATAGCTTCAAATTAAGCCCGTCATAAACTAATGGTTCACATCCTTATCCTATGAAATTAAAATAGATTGTCAAATGAGGACAAGTTAGCTACAAATTAAGAACATGCTAGAAAATTATTCAACTTGGGTAAACCCACCTTACTCGCAGCCCCATGAGAAAAAATTGGACTACGTGGATGTGTTGGAAATATGTCCAAAAGAACTAGTTTCACTTGCTTGGAACAGAGCTAGATCACCCCACTTAAGCTATTGGTGAAAGTATATAAGACTACCTCCACTCCAAAGACTTCTGAATAAAATGTAGAAAAGACCAAACAATTAGAATTGTGACGCTTCCTAGATTTAGCCATGCAAATGGCCATTGAATGCCTCTAGATTTCTATTAGATTAGTTTTCAACAAATGATTGAACGTTTCTTCAATTTATTCCCTCATAAATCACTATCCTACATATACCACTTGATAGAGAGGAATTTATTGATTCGTCAATATTTTAACAAAGCCATCACCGACCTAATTTTTGTTTAATAGAGAAGTACAAATTCAAATAAAGATCAGAATCTAAACTTTTTAACAAACAGATCCATCAGAATTCCCTTCAACTGTTAATCTCCACTATACGTTTTTAGCAGGTGGGTATCGTTTCTACAAATGAAAATGTGGGGGAAAAAAAAAACTGATTGTGGGCTATAATACATATCACCAAAGATATTTCAAAAGAACTTTATGTATTAAAGTGAAGAACTTTAGATTCAATATCTGGTTGGCAAAAGCCATTGATATGCTGAGACAGATATATAATGCTTGAGTTGGTATTATAGTGCCATATTCTGTTGGAAATTTGCATATATGCACTGTTTTTCAAATGCCCTGCTTTTACTGCTCTAGAAACCTCTTCTATTCACAAATTTTTATTTCAATATGTATATAGGCCAGACATAGATGCACACAAAAAAATTACTTGTTCTCTTCTTTCTTTATTTTTCTCTCTTTATATATTTTCAAACAGCTGTAAGATTATGTTATTACTTTTATTCTAGTATATTTATACAATGTTATATTATAAAATCTTTTTTTTTTAATTAAATTTTTATATTTGATATGACAAGTTGTGCGTAGAAAACTGTTCCAAAAATAATTTACTTCCAACATATTTATAATTAGTTTAAT
>VDFB02028822.1:0-98531 GCA_007258455.2 Sequoia sempervirens
CTCCCTCTCTATCATACTCCCTCTCTCTCCCTATCTCGCAGGTCTCTCCCCCTGGCATTGTACCTATATAATTCTTTCTCTCTCTCTCACTCCCTCTATCTCTCTCCCACTCCCTCTCTCTCACTACCTATCTCTCTATCACACTCCCTCTATCTCCCTATCTCTCAAATCTCTCCCTTTGGAACCCTACTTAGATAACTCTCTCTCATCCCTCATCTCTCTCTTTGTCCCTCCCATCCTACTTAGATAAGTCCCTCTCATTCCAACCCCTTCTCTCCCACTCCCTCTCTCTCTCCCCATATCTCTCGAGTCTCTCCCTCCCACCCCCACTCCCTCTCTCAAGTGTCTCTCTCTCTCACTACCCTTGTCTCCCTCCCATCCTACCTATACAACTCTCTCTCTCTTTTACAATTCTCCTTCCCTCTAAATACATACATACATATAAGAAGAAATACATACATACATGAATGCACATATATACAAGCATACATACATACGTACATACAATATTACATACATACATGTACATACATACATACATACATACATACATACATACATACATAAATACATACATACAACTGTACATACTCACATACAAGCATGCATGCATATATACAAATATGTATACATACATTTACTAGACTAGCATTTAAAACACAAAGCAAGACATAATGTGAGTGTGTTATAACACAATCACATTATGTCTTGCTTAGGTAACTCAAGAAAAAATGAAAAATATGTCAAAAATATGAAATAACATGAGCGTGTTATAATGCACTCGCATTGTAACACACTCGCGATGTAATGCACTCGCATTGTAACACACTCGCGATGTAACACACTCGCGTTGTAAAAACTCGCGATGTAACGCACTCGCGTTGTAACAAACTCGGATTGTAACACACTCACATTATTTCTTTCTTTGTGAATCCCCATACCTTATGCTTGGTATTTTCTTTGGAACATGACCCAAAGACTTGCAGTGCCTTCCCAATGTCCAGAGACATGTTTTTCACAAATTCTACAATATTTCACATAATCTTCTTCATGCTAAGCATCAAGATTTCATGTGTTTCAAGGTTTTCATGTGTTTCAAAAAATCAAACACCTACGTAATGTTAGGATCTCTCGTAGCTATCTAACGATATAATTTTTTTCACATTTTGACAATTTTAAGCCTTTTAGTTTTAATTTCTTTTGTTTGTGTGCCTATTTTTTGGAAAGAACAAGTGTTTGGTATTTTTTTTTTATAAATTAACCGTTCATCAAAATTTCAAATATATTACATTTTTAGAAACTAGACTCTATTGTACACATATTAAAAAATATATTTTCAATTAGATTTCAAAATTTATAGGAGTTGCACAACCAAAATTCTATTTTTTAGGAAGTGTACACATTCAAAATTAGTAAAAAATCAAATATTCATTAAAAAACCTCAAAAAGACTGGTCATAAACTACATGTTGTTAGCTAATTTCTCACTATTCAGTAATTTTAAAAATACCAATAAAACATTAACCTCTTGAGGGAGCCACAAAGGTCAGTATGTTATGTTTTTTGGACAAAAAACATTAGCAATTTTTGTGGCTCCCTCTTTTGAACCCCTTAATCTATATCATTTAAAAAAAAATAGTAACTTTTAGAAAGTAGACTCGGAGTACTATGATCCTTGTTTTTGTTGTATCTAAATTTTTTTATTGTAACTATCATTAATTTCACATCCAAGGCCAGTGTTTCTTGATTTCAGAAAAAAATGTGCCACTTAAGACCCCTTTTTGGCCCCCCATCTTTTTGCACTTACCCATGTTTCTATCACTAATTTTGTTCATTTTTTCCTATTATTATAAGATCATCAACATAAATCATAATTTTTAGAGTCATCCAAAGAATCAAGCCTCTAAGATCATCTACAAAACCAAAAAAACCTTTTACGGAGGAGAAAATCATGAGCATGAATTTGCAATAATGGATGCAAGATAATATGACCAATATGTAATACTCAAGATTGTAATGGAATTTAATTACCATTTCTCATCAAATTATAAATGAGAACCCCTTAGTTGTATTGCCAAGGTGAGATATAGGATTAGATAGGATCATAACAAGTGTCTTAATCCTATGTCATGAGACAACCATCTTGACATAAAAGTTAAAAAGATAATATCTAGATAGATCACAACTAAGTCTTCTAGAAATAATATTAGGACCTAAGTAAACTTAACATACGAATAAGTCCCCTTGTAGGAATTAGTTTGGTACAAGATTTTCTTTCACATCAACACCCCTCCTTAAGTGCACAACTTAGGTAGTAAACTATTTTGTAAATGATGTAATGATGTGTCCTAACTACTAGGCCATGTTAGGTTCCTATGTACAAATGAAATCTCTCACAAATGAAGAAAGCGAGAAAAAAATAATAACTGACTCGAAATAATGAATGAAAAATGATAATATTACCTTGATGTGAAAATCCTTGTAGAAGATATGCCACACACAAGTCGATTGATGGATTCTTTGATTGCTTGATAGACCTTCAAAAGGTTAGCTCACATACATAATAGATTAGGGAAGCTAGCATGTAGAGGATAACTCAATACATCTCTATAATTTCATTCCAATTGATCTCTCTCTCTAAAATTCATTTCTAATGTTCAAAATGAGAGGAAAACATGTTGATATATGCATTTTAATTATCCTTTTGGGTAGGTATTGACCTAGAGTCATTGTCAAATCATAAAAGTCCTCCAATAAAAATTTCAAATATTCAAAAAATTTATTTTTGGTCTAGGGTTTTGTGCACCCATGATTAGTGCTTTTTGGCCCAAAATTATCAAGATGACGAGAATTTAAATATATTTTATTAATCTAGTCCTGAAATGAGTAAATTATTATTATAATTAATGTTATAAGCAAAACAACGTGTCAAGGTAGTGTGAAACTGTCAAGGGTGACAATTTTCAACGTTATAAGAGGAAACTTGTTTTCCTCCTTGGTTTTTAGTGTTTTCCAATTGTTGAGCACAACTAGCTACCTAGGTATGGTAGCATCTACAATGTGAGCTAGACTAGGCAACACTTGTATTCCTCAAGGACCATTTATACTTAGCTTCCAAATATTATCGATAATAGGCACTATTTCACCTACTAAAGATTTAGTACTTATGTAATCTTAAAGACCTTCTAAACCTTTGTCCAGTTATTTTAGTTTCTCCTCAAGAACATGGGTAATAATAGTCTCTTAGTCTACATAAATTTTAGATTGTGAGGTAGTCATGGGTAATGTAGAATTAGTAATGGAGTCTAAAATGGGTCCACATTGGATGTAGTTACAACATGGGATTCTATAAGCCTGAAACTTCATCTCACATGAGTATTAGCACTAGGATATCGAGTCGTGAAGCTCATATGAGTTTCAAAACTCTTGATTAAACCTATAAAGAAATGAAATTATAGACTAGTGACAATATATGTGATAGACTATAAAATTAAAAATAAAAAACACATAGAGGACACATGAAGATAAATGTGATCCAAATTTAGATGAAATTGGTAAGTCTAGGGCGCGGTGCACCTTGGACTGGTAAGGTACTCTTACTGAATTTAAAATTTGGATGTGTCCTATAGTGTTTAAATGTCCTATTCTATAACTATGCAGGTTTGATGGTAAATAAACTTTCAAAATTTTGTAGAATTGTTATTTTGTAATATAAAATGCAACTGCACAAGCAATTTTCAAAATGTTCAATCAATTAATACAATTTGAAATGTAACATTTAGATTAAAAGTGTAGAAATTTGTTTATCTTAATGTGTTAAATTTGGATTCAATTAAAATCTGTCTTTTTACAACAATAACAATGCAATTTTTGCACTTTTCCACTATATGCATATTCCTAAACAAATTTTTTGAACACTTTCATATTTAATTTCAGATTTTATATGACCTAATGCAAGTTTATAAATATGATTATGATGTAGATCTAACCAATTATAAATGAAATTAACCTTATATTTAAACTTTGAATGCAAAAAGCTATGTAATTTTTTGACTTTTCAATACCTTTTATGAAAATGATGGATGCAAAATAAACTAAGAAATTAAAATTAGATTTAAGATGAAATGGTTCAAATTTCAAAAGGTATAAAGTGCAAAATAGTTAGGTTCACCAAAATGTTTGGTTGGGAAAAGAGATCTAGGTTGTAAATCACACTCTTCCCAACTTTAGTGTAAGGAGGGATTAGAAATGATCTCAAACCCCACTTGGCTACAAACCTTGTAAGAATATCCATAATGATGAATCAGGGTTCTAATCCCTTGGTTGGTGGTGGCAAGATTGCTCAGATAGTTTGATTTTGATATAATGCAATGATGTAACTAGCGCTAATGTTAAGTTGTGGCATTTTGTTACGAGTTCTAAGAAACTAAATGCAGAAAAATAAATTTTGAATCCAAAAACGAATAAGGAAAACACAGAAGAATTTGGTATTAGAATTTGAGGCTAAAATATCTAGTCTAGAGCATAGTGTATCCTAGATTGAGCACCTTATTTCTAAGATCTAGTTTCATAGGCTTGAAACCCCTAGTGTATAGCTTCTATCTTTTTGAGATCATTATCAAAAAAATTTCTATTGATAAAAAATACAAATTCTATGACTTAATGACTTGTAGGGTTTTAGAGTATGAATGAAAAAATATCCTTCAATATTCCTCCAATTCACTTCAAATATATAACCTACACACATTAAAAGAGGGGAAGGTTTGTGCCATATAGGGGCTTGCCAAAGTCAGACCCTAGGTTGATATTCTTGCTTCCATAATGGAAAAATTGATAATAAAAGAGAGCTTATCCTTGGATGGATAGAGGCTAGTAACAAAAAATTAATGAGTTTGAAATTTGTTTCAACTCACCACTCAGATCTACTCACCTTTATGGACTGAAGTCATGCTCATCAACTTCACGGATCCATTGTGGCTTGACTTGATTTGATTTGAATGTGTACAAGTGTTAGTGATAAAAAATAAAATGCATACAAAACATGAAGAAAACTCACATAAAACTTGACATGATGCTTGAATGAAAAAATGTTGCAAAGATCTTGATAATTCTACTCTTGATTGCTCTCAAGTGATTTTTGAAGTATAATAATTTCTCTCCAAATTTGCTAGCTCGCTTGTTAATTAAAATTGTGAGAATAATATGTATTTATATGTGATTCATCTACTTTTCTAAGAATTAAATCCTAATAGCCAATAATTAAATTTGGATTTCAAATAATAAATCACTAACATTGAAATATTTAAATTTGGAGCCAAATTAAGCATTCTAGGGTGCCCTACTTTTTAGGAATCCAAAGTGTCGACATAGAAACATTAAATTCATAGTTTGATTCCCCATATTTAATTTTATGAGAATATTATAAAATAGGAAATCAATGCATAATTATATCCAAGCACATAGGGGGGAGCAAAAACCTAGTATGAAATTGTCAAGGGTGATAATTTTTTATGATAGACACTTCATTTGATTTGTGCATGAAATCCTTCTCTTCAACCTATTTCTAAGTTTGATTACCTTACCTCCCTCTTCAATTTTGGGAATTAGATTGTGTGTAGGCTATAGATGATGGATTCAATAAGTATCACAGTGTCATAGAAGAAACAATCAATTATCAAAGATCTACTTGTGCACGTTCATTTGTTGAAATAGATTTATCTAAACGTTTCCCTGTAATGATATCATTCACCTCACAATGTCAAAATTTGCAAGATCATGAGTGAGGCAACTAGAACTTTAACAGTCGTTGCTCCTAGTGGATTGGGGTAGAGTCACATCACTATGTCATTCCACACAACACTCACAAGGCCACAACCTCTCTCTAAGCTCTTCTAACAATAGATCTAAAGCCAAGCCCACCTCGTTCACTTGGTTCTCCTAGGGCCAAGAATGCATAAAATCCAAATGTTGTTTCACCAGAGAGTTCATCTAGCTTGGTGGTGAAATCTATTGCAAAGGCCTCTGACCTCGTGATCTCCCCATATCTATAGGGGACTTTAGTGACACTAAATTTTTTTGACAGTGCAAATGGAGTAAACATTCATGTGAATCCTGAGTTTTCTTCTTAGACTGAACAAAAATGGACAAAAGTAAAGAGGAAAAAATCTCCATTAAAAATCAAGCATGAAATGAGAAAACTCTAAAGTTCTTTGCTTTCATCCTGATGATGGGTCATAGAGTGTGATCTCAAACATTAATGTAAAAAATTCTCACACGATCAAATCTAGAAATTATTGAAAAATAATAATATGGATTGTGGAAACCTGATATTATTAATTGATGTGTGTAATATTAGAGCACACCTAATGAAAGGTTGATACAAGTTCATTATTTTTTATTGAATTATATGGGAATGGACCTAATATCCACAATTTAACTATCAATACAATAAAATAAAATTGATATTACAAAAGAAATTATTTTATTGATTTTATTACAATAATTTTTACCTTTATGATAAAAAAAAAAACTTAATAATTAGATTTAAAAAAAATTAAAATATTTAAATGAATAAAACAAATTCGTATAAAAATAAAAAATAAAAAATTATTAGCTACTTTGTCACACAAATATGAAAATTGATATTTTTGAAAAGAAAATAAAAAAATAAACTAGCACAAACGGACAGTAATTTTTGTTTAAAATACTTGTAAACCTAAATTTTTGGAAAGAACAAAGAAACAAAGCGTAGTTCAAGAAATTATTCATCGAAAGCGGAAAGGGAAAACGGAAAATTGACCAAAAATCTTACGGAAAAACTAAATCTAATTAACCTGTACGTAGTTAGGGTGCCTGTAGCAACGTGTCCGTCTCTCCAACGGCGAAAAAGACTCACTTACCCAATATGCGTTTACAAATGTCTTGATATGTCGGTGCAGTCAAGCCCCTAAAGAAAGTGAAAGAACAGGAGTGGTGTCTGTGTCAAATCTTCCATTTATTTGATCCCCACTAAAGAAAGAACGCGGCAGTGACGAAAGAACAGTGTGAGTTATGTACGTTGTAAGATATTTTCTTTGTTTTATTATTCGTACTGCTCCAGTAAATGCGGTTCCTTCTGAAAATATGTTTATCCTTTTTGATGTTTTACAGATGAAGGTTATGAAAATTATTTTATTATTAATTTATATTTTGAAAATGTAACTGAATAAGATTGAAAAAATAATTTTAAATTTTACTGTGTTTTTCTATTTTCATTTAGAATTTGAATTGAGTTAAAATATTTTTAACTACAATCATTAGGGGAGAGGGACCCATAGTGGGTCGGGCTCCTATACTGGGTATAGGAGTTGACCAAACTGGGCCCATTACTTTTTAATAAAAGATCTTTTAAATATTTTTTTCTTTTTCAAAAATAGGACATATGGGGACCAATCAATGTTCCCATCACATTTGTTTACTTTTTAGTATTTTTTTAATAATATTAGGTTGCATACACAAATGATTAACAAGGATTTTAAAACAGAAATGTAACTGATATTATTTTGAACTTGTACACTAGTGGATGCAAGAGAACCCAAAATGTCACATTAAAGCATTTATATTAATAAGTAAACATCCATATCTTCCAAGTACATGACCAACCATCAACCTAATTTAAGTTCCAAGTTGCATTATAATGAACAGTTTTAAATATTTTTTCATTACAACATATCCCATACAACATGGACATCGATCCCAAAAAAAGTGCATTTAATAAAAAGTTGGAGTCTCAAGTAAAATGTAATAGTGCCCAAGTGCACTCAAAATAGTGATAAATGCCCATCTACTGGTCCCTTTTCCTTAATACCTTCAAAAAAGGTCACAGATAACCATGTACGACTCACCAAACTAGTTGTCAAAACAAGAGGATAACAATTTATTAAAATCTAGCACAAACAACTCAAACAAGCATTCAACCAAATCAATCAACTCTCCATTAATTCCACACCATCAACGGTTTAAGGCACATATATTTTCTCTGCCAGTGTTTCCTATACCATTTACTTCATGACAGGTAGATTGACAATAAACAATTCCACAAAACCTCCACCACTCATTTCGTCAAGTATTTTCTACGAGGACATGGAAATTTGACAGTTTGAGCTTTAACGAAGTTTATTTGACAGTGCTCATCCCTGTTCTGCTTAAATATTGTTCAGTTAAATAGAGTTATTCTTGAAAATCATTTAGTTTTTCTATTCATTAAATATTTTAGAGAAAGATATATTTTTTTTAGTTTATTGGAAGGTATTTATTTCTATTTGTAATCATAATTATACTTAAATATTGTTTAGTTCAGAATTATTCTTAAATATCATTTAATTCAACTATGCACATGAAAATTTCACTGTGAACTTTAAGAAAATTTATTTGATGATACTGATTTCTGTTTCTAGTCATGATTATTTTTAAATATTGTCAAGTTTAGAGTTATTCTTACATAATCGTTTAGCTTGATCATTCATTTAGTCAATATTATTTTACGAAATGTGAAAATGTCACAGTTCAATGTTAAGGAATTGATAAATTTGCAAAGCATCCTCAATGCATCCTTAGACTATACTTTCCAACTTGCTGTGAAGGTAGAAGCAAAGTGGCAAAAAGTATCAAAGCCTTGCCAAACTTTTGTCTCCCTGATTTAAGGTTCCAAAGTTTTTTCACTTACCTTGAGCTGACTTTGGGATTCCATCAAGTACACAATAAGAATGGAGCCATATGATGTTTGGGAGATGGTCCTTAGGATAATTTTATTTCAAACTTTCTACCAGTGGCTTATCTTGCAAATTTCATAGGTTATGACAAATTCTATTTAATCTTCTAGGGTCACTTGTGCAATGATTTGAGCTTGATAGCAAGCAGATGCATCAAGTTTGGTTTATGAGTGATATCAATTCATTTGGTAGCATCTTTAGTATCCATTGAATAATTCATGTATCTACGGTAGGATTTTCATTGGCTAGTTGTTTGTTGAATTACTACTGTTCAAAACAACCTAATATCTTCTACACATTTTTTTGAAGAAACAACATGACTATTATTCTTTCTCTGTAATAGTATACCTCGTTTGCACATAATAATTAACAAAAGTTGATGATTGCTTTTAAATTTTAGCTTGAGAAAATATTTTCTCTTTTCTTAGCATGAACACTAGATTGGGGGTGAGTCGGTGACTATGTTTGTAGTAAATTTGGCTTTTTATCCTCCAACTACCTGGTTTTAAATTTTGTTTTGAAGATTCTTATAAGTATCAAAGTTGTGCCTAAATTAAAGCAAGATGGTACCTTAGTATTCACCTACCCTTTATATGCAGATCTTACACAATATGCTCAAATCATATTCCCTGAAGAAAATAACAAAACAAGGTACCTTGTGGTTTGTTCAAACCAAATAAAATATCTTAACAGGCCGAATGGTTTCTAGAGACTTGAAATTTGACATTTGATGGGAGGGAAGTGAGAAAGATTTGGTAGACCCCTCTTTGCGAGCTACCCGTCAAATGTTAAATTTCAAGTGGTGAACTTTCATAGGTTCAATAGAAAATTGGCTATTTGAGTGCATTTGTATACTGTATGTGATGATGTATATTTGTTCTTACATGTTTAATTTGGAGTACAACTCTAATGTTTATTGTTCTTGAATCAGCAGGGAACAAAGGCTTAGTGATGGGAATCTGTCTCGATATCTTTATCTCCTGGTGCTTATATTTAATTGTAATATAGCTATATCTGTACCCTAATTCAAAATGGCATCCCTGCTCCATATCCCATTTCTCACAGTTGCAATGTTCAAATGTAAAATAGACATATCCTTAACTTTTTCTATTCCATTTCAAGCTGGTGTCCTTATTCTCACAGTTCATGTGTCATGCTGTCTAGGGTTGTAGATCATTGAGGCCACATTTAGAGTTACTGTCTGATAGGATTCTATAGTTGGGAAACATAATTAAACTCATTGTTGCAGTCATGTTTTTGTTTCCTGAGTAGTTAACAAGTTTGAAAGTTTGGTAGGTTCAATATTGGGGCTTCCCAGATTAGGGGTTTCAATCAAGAAATTCAAAAATTAGTGAAATAAAAAGTACATATAAAAATTCACATCTTCAAGAAGAATTAGAAATCAAATGATATGAAAGAAGATATTAACATGAAAGCATTTGAAGTAGACAACTTTTCATTAATTATAAATTATGTTTCTAATTTTGATTACAATGTCTTGGAAGTGTTACAACTCTTTTGTAGTTTAAAAGTTTGCAAAATAAAAACTACCATAACACCTAAGCTAAACAATCATCATCAACATATAAAAGTCTTCAAATTTCTAAACTATGTTATCTCTTTTTTCAGTTTCCTTCTATATAGGAAAGGTTGAATTTGTACTGGGTTGACTAATTCAAATTTCTAGATTTGAACTGAAATAAGAACTTGGTGGAGATCCCGCCAATTTCGATGAATATTCTTGCTTAAGTATATGATGAATTATTATTCTGGATAGTGGGCTCCTAACTTTTCCATTTAATATATGTTTTCTTTTGCTATTTAATAATCAGTAAACATATATAGAAACAATGTAATATTATTATTTTTGTTCTCTTGATTCTAGGTAACATTATTCATTGGTTGCATACTAAAATCATACTGACATCAAATCAAACATAGAACAATCAAAATAGACATATAACATCATAAATAAAAATGTGAAACTATCAAATCAAACATAGAACTCCATAAATCAGAATGTGAAACAATCAAGACAAACATATAACATCACACATCTTTTGTTCAGAGCATCATTGTGAACTCACCAACTGAACTTGCAAATTCAAATTACAAACTACAATTACAGAGATGCAGAAATTGGAATGCCACATGTTGTAATTATCATGATTAATATTAGTATAGCTGATTGTTGGTTTGTGTTGTCTTTCTTTACAAATTTTAAACTGTCAACCTCATTGCACACATGCCCGAGTATTCATATTTGTTCTACTCATCATGTACAAGCCCAATTAGTTCTTGATAGTTAGACTGTACCACCCTACAGGCCTCTCCACCAATCAACACAGGCAAGTGGGATGTCCACTTCAATGCTTTAGGTTCTTTGTTTCTTTAACTTTTTACTAAAGAGATTCAAAAGATTCCAAATTACAAAACTGATGTCCAAAGGTGTTTGTTGACATGTCCAGATGAAAAACAAAGCTCAAATGTGGACCTGTTGTGGCAACAAGAGACTAAAGACAACCATGCCTCTATAAAAAAGAGGAGTTGATTTCCCATCAGATGAAGACAGTCAAGTTGATAATGAGAGCATTCCTCAACCAACTAAGCAAGTTATTCAAGTAAATGTAGTTGTTATAAGCAAGAAAGTTTCAGTTCAACGGGAGTGGACGAAAAAGGATATGGATTCAGCATTGAAAGATGTGGAGGATAATGGAATGTTGATAAGGATTGTAGCCAAAAATTGGGGAATCCCTACAACAACACTCAACAATTGGTTAGGTGGTTTAACATCATCAAAAAAAGCTACTCCCACAGTATTGACAACAACTGAAGAGGGTTTGATTGTGGAATGGTGTAAATAAATGGCAGCAGTGGGCCATGGGCTAGAGATTATTAATCTCAAAGCAGAAGTCACACACATATGCTAAACACGACCAAACACTTTTAAGGATGGGATGCTTGGGAAGTCTTGGTGGACTAGGTTTAAAAGGCGTCATCTCAAATTGATATTGAGGAAAGTGGAAGGAATAGATAGAGATAGAGCTCTAAACCTTAGGCCTATTGTAGTTTCCACATTCTATGACACATTGTCCAAACTATATCAAGCCAACCCATACAGACCACATAAAATTTGGAATTGTGACAAAACCAAAATTCAAGCTAGGAGAAATGGAGCCATGTGAGTTTTGGCCAAAAGAGGTAGGAGAAGTGTCTCATACATTATTCCAAAGAGAAAGGAATGGATAATAATTTTATGATGTGTTAATGTTGTCAGACAGTGCATACTAGGCTTCTATCTTTTCAAAGGTAAAAAGCAACTAAAAAACTACATTGTTGGTTGCAAACCAAGTGCCTACATGGATGCCTAGCCCCACACTTGGATGATAAAAGAGTTGTTTATAAATTGGATGTATCATTTTGCATGATCAATTCTGGGTGGAGTATTGCCAACAAATAGGCACTTGCTCATATTTGAAGGTCATGGCAGCCACATAGCTATGACAACCATCCAAGAAGCTATGTCTTTAGGGATCAATTTTCTCACACTACCAGCACACACATCACACAAATTGCAGCCATTGGTTTTCAATGTTTTTTCAGCATTCAAGTCATATTTCAAATCAGAAAGAGTAGCGCGGATGGCTAGATATCCTAACATAGAAATAAAAAGAGTAGAATTAACAGAATTGGGAAACAAGTCTTTTTAGAAATCATTGATAGTTTCAAACATCAATGTTGGTTTTAAAAGGACATGTATATGGCACCTCAATCTAGATGCTCTAATGGATGACATGCACCCCAGTGAAATTTTTTAGTTTAGTGTGCACGATGATGCTTCTGCAGTGCAAAACATCCTTAGTCTTTCTAGGGACGTTGTGTCAAATGTGGAAGTTGCCAACACATTGCTGTCAAGGCTTGCCAATGCTGATTTAAATCCTACAACAACAGAAATAGTGGGAGAGGAAAAAAATTTACATGATTCAACTGAACCTACAGTAGGGGGTCAACTAGTTGATGACATGGCTAAAATTCAACAAGAAACTAACATGGATGGAATTAGCCTTTGATAGGATGGGGTTGGATGAGGCACTCACTGCCCCATGCTCTGAGTCCTTTCTCCTAAGAAATCCTTGGTGTCTCTTACACCTTGTCCTAGTGGTCCTACCTTAGGTCTAAGTACCACTGCTCCTATTGACCAACACCACTGTCAACATGTTGTCCTTCTACCAAGCCAACCTTGGTGCTTTGCCATATACTCTCCATTGGCCCTTACTCTTCCCTAAAGGCCTAATAACCTCAACCTTTTGCTAGATTATTGCAGGGGTTTGAAGGTGTTGAAAAAGCTTCAAAATAGCCTATCTAGGGTCTTTATGCAACCACAAGTTTCCAACTTTCCATCACTTTCACAAGATTCCTTTCCTAGTGTTTGAAAGGCTACAAGCCTAGAGCCAAATTAGGCCTCTGACCAGAGATAAAATGCTTTTTTCTCCTAAACCCACCAAATGACATGGATTCTTTGCTTGGGAATGGTGGTTCTCATGTCCTCACCTTGAATATTTTTAGGGTTTTGAGTCAGCACATCTCACACAACACTCATACACAGAAATGATAAAAAAGCTAGGGTTTTTGAGCTTTCACAGGCTGATTGTAGGCTGTCAAAATATTCTCACTCCAAATGGATTGGTGGAGCCTTCCCTTGATCACCAGGGCTTGCCAAGACCCTCAAAAAAATTCACAAAAAAAAAATTCTTCAAAAGCTCAACTCCCCTGCAAGTTATCTGCATTTTTCTCCAGGTCTTCCCTAGCCGGACCCTGCCTGGCTTGCCTAGGGAAAGACATTTATTGCAACTCCTGCACTCCCACAAGCCCTAAAAACTATCATATTTACACTAAGGGATCCTAGACACTAATCCCAAAGGGTCGTACAATTTTTACAGTGGGAAAGTGCTCTAGAACTCCATTATTTCAAAATTGCCTATTACAGGCCAGAAAAAGATAGTGGACAAACTATTTACAAATAAAAGAAGAAAATGCTTTACAAAGATAGAAAGATAGCACACTAAGCTAGAATAATATTAATACTACATACTACAAATGAAATGACAGTAGAGTTACTCCATTAAAGCTCAATATGAATGCAAAACACATAAAATTGTCTTTTAGAACGCTGTTTCCTTCAACTTTACAAAATGTCACTCAACAATAATACCTCCAACCCTATCTCATGGTTGAGGCATGCCTTAAATAGGCCTTCAAAAGAATTGAGCTGCTTGGTTCGAGCCTTTGGATGACCTAATGGTATGTGTTATAAAACACACTGTGTTTTCTAACCCTTTGCCAACTTTTGACAACTTAGCAAAATGATGCTGTAAAACTATTTAACACTTGTCAACTTCTTTCCAAAAGATAAAAAAAATCCCCAAGAACCCAACACAATGTTCAACATGACCTTATGAAAAACAAACCAAAATGAACCTACTAGGTTTCTTCTTTACCTAAGAAATTGCCAGTTGTTCCTTATTGCCAGTTGTTCCTTATTGCTAGTTGTTCCTTAGGTGCTCCTGTACCATTCTCCCCCTCTTAGGTAAAAAACTAAGGATTGGAAGGATAGAGCAATGACAGGTCAATTCCAAGCTTCTTAAACTGATCTTCTTGTACCCATGTAGCTTCTGATTCAGGCTTGTTCTTCGACTTGATAAGGTGCTCCATGTACACCTTGTTCCTTGTAGACTTGTGCACTCTTTACTCCAAGATCTGTTATGCCTAAGGCTTCTCTTGATTAGGGAGGGGTACATTACTGATGTTTTTGAAGATCTCCTTACTTTTCTGAACCTCATCACTGATTGTTCCCTTATACTTGATCAAATCAACAATGTTGAAAACTGGTGAGATTCCTAGATCAGTAGGTAACTCCACCTTGTATACAGTCTTGCCATACTTGGCCAATATCTTGCAGGGACCCACTCTCTTCATCTGCAACTTGGTTGAAATTCCCTTCTACAACCTTGATTTGTTAAGGTGGACCATAACATAGTCCCCTACTTGAAATTGCACAACTTTCCTTGACATGTCTGCCTTCTCCTTCACTTTTTGTGTAGCCCCAGTATCTGTCTTCTTGACCTGCTCCTGGATCTCCTTCATGGTCTGACTGAAGTCTTCTGTATGTCCACTCCTATTCTCCATAGATCCAAGGTCTCTGAGCTCACAAATGCCTCTTGGGTGCATTCCATACACAACTTCAAAAGGACTTTTCCCTGTAGTTCTATTGACACTATCATTGTAAGCATACTTAGCTTGGGAGATAACCATATCCCATTTCTATCCATACTCCTTGGTTAGACACCTTAAGAGATTATCTAACACTCTGTTAACCACCTCTATTTGACCATCGGTCTGAGGATTGTAAGTTGATCCAAATGACAAATTTGTACCCAATCTGCTCCATAGAGTCTTCCAAAAGTGACTCATGAACTTCACATCTCTGTCAGAAACAATGCTTAGAGGCAAGCCATGGATCCTTACAACCTCCTTGAAGAAAAGGTGAGCTATGTAGCTAGCATCATGAGTAGTTTTGTAGGGAATAAAATGACTCATCTTGCTAAATCTGTCTACCACAACATAAACACTGTCAAAACCAGTCTTGGTCTTAGGAAGGCCTACCAAAAAATCCATGCTCACACACTCCCATGGTCTGTTAGGAATGGGCAGGGGTTGATATAAACCAACATTGCTAGCTCCTCCCTTAGCTTTCATGCACACAACACACTATTCCACATACCTTCTAACATCTCTTGCCAACTTAGGCCAATAATAGAATCTTTGTACTAGCTCTAAGGTTTTATTGATGCCAAAATGCCCACTAAGACTGCCATTATGCTTTTCTTGAATCAAATTTTCCCTCATTGACCCTCTTGGAACACATAACTATTTCCCTTAAACAACAACCCACTTTGCAAAGTATACTCAGAATATTGGTATGGAAATGGTTCTCAAAGTTAGAACATACCTTATAGGCCTCTGAAAAGTCTTCATCTTCCCCATATAGATCCTTGAAACTCTCTATGCCAATGCTCTTGAGTTGTATCTCTTGCACTGTCAACAACCTTCTACTTAATGCATCTGCCACCTTGTTCATTTGTCCTTTCTTGTGCTTGATGGTAAAAGTAAAAGCTTGGATGTATTCCATCCATTTCAAATGCCTATTACTTAACTTCTCTTGAGTGTTGATAAAGCTAAGTGCCTAATTGTCAGTAAAAACCACAAACTCCTTGGGTAGAAGGTAATGCCTCCATTTCCTAAGTGACTGAACCAAACCATAAAGTTCCAAGTCATAGGTTGAATATTTCTTTTTGCTTCATTTAGCTTCTCACTAAAGAAGGCTATAGGCCTGCCCTCTTGACTTAGCACTCCTCCTACTGCCACTCCACTTGCATCACATTCAACAGTCAACAACTTGTCAAAGCTAGGTAATAAGAGAATTGGTTGAGTTGCCACTTCTTGTTTCAGTTTCTCAAAACCTTTCTTAGCTTCTTGTGTCCACACAAACTTAGTTTTCAAACCACCCTTGATTGTGTCTAGAACCGGTGCACATATGCCACTAAAGTTCCTTATGAATTTTCTATAGAATTGAGCCAATCCATGAAAACTCCTTACCTTTGTTGTTGTGGTTGGTGTAGGCCAGTTTAGGATGGCTTCCACCTTGCTTGGATCCATCTTTAATGAGCCTTTGGACACTAGGGTATGTGCAAGATCATGATGGGCCAAAAAGTGGCGATATGATGGGTATTTGTAGGGTATGTAGCTGACAACTTTTTTCTTACCCAAAATTAATGAAACAAAAAGGGTTTGTAAAGGATATTCTTAGGTTTCCACCAATATAAATTATACTTTACTTTGAATTTAATAAATAATTATTATTCATTTTGTATTTGAATTACGACTAAAGTCCTGATTAATAGGCTGATTGAAAAACATCTATAGCTTTCAAATGGTATCAATTTTTTTGAATCCAAAACATGCATCACATTCTATGATTCATATACTATAGGATTAAAATAAATAAATTGAATTTAATGAAGTTTTGACCAAGTTAAGGTGGTTAGACATACGAGTTTTTATATTTTTTAAAAGTTGTAATAAAAAATCATAATTAATTATTTACTTGGAAAAAAATTACAAAAAAATATGCATCACATCGGGACATGAGTCTTCTACTTATATCTAAAATCTTATAAAAAACTATTATCATTTTATTGTGGTTAGGGGGGTTAGACAGACACCTACTTTTTATTTTTCCCCTAAAATTTAAGTACTCTTTGCATTGAAATTTCAATTTTTCACCAAATAGACTTTTAAAAAAATAAAATAAACTTAGTAGTTTAGAAACTACATTCAATTTTCCATAGATTATATTCTTACATATTTTTGAAATAATATAGATAACTTATTCAAATTTTTATGTCAAGTTGCCTAACTCTGATTTTTCTAAATTTTCATTGCCACTTAAGGGCATGTTTTTTCCATGATTATCCTGCACATACCTAGACAAGTTGTCCTTTTCTTTAGTAATCTCCTATTAGTGGGTGGAGGAATCAACCATGAAGAGAAAGATTACCTTTTAGAGGCCATCCCTAATTTAGTTGAGGAAGATAATACCAAGCTTCCTGCTATTCCTTCTAGGGAAAAAATTAAAATAGTTTTTTTTTCATTTGAAGGGAACGAGGCCCCTGGCCCTGATGGGTTTCCCATGTTATTGTTTCAATAATTCTGAGAGATTGTTGAAGAGGATGTTGTGAATGAAATCAAAGAGTTCTTTGGATCAAGAAGTCTCCTAAAGGAACTAAATGCAACCTTTTTTGTCCTTATTCCTAAGAAACCTGGAGCAGCAGAGTTTGGTGCCTTCAGGCCTATAAGCCTTTGTAATTCTTTCTACAAAATCATTTCCAAGATTTTAACATCTAGGCTTCTCATAATTCTGCCTTCATTGATCTCTCCCTAGCAAAATGCCTTTGTTCCAGGAAGGCAGATCCTTGATTCTATTGTCACTGTCCATGAGAATATCCATTCCCTTGTGGAATCCAAAACTCAAGGTTTTCTCCTTAAGCTAGATATCTCAAAAGCTTATGACCTTGTGGGCTAGAAATTTTTATTCAAAATCATGAGGGTGTTTGGATTCAACAATAGAGTCCTTCAGATGGTGGAATAGCTTGTTTCAACAATTTCAATTTCTATTATGGTGAATGGATCCCCTTCGCATTTTTTTCAGAATTTGAGAGGTTTAAGATAGGGAGATCCTATCTCCCCAATCTTGTTCACTGTTATGGCTGAATGTCTTGGGCAAAACCTAAAAAAAATGATTGATAAGGGGTCTTTGGTGGGACTAAGGCACTCTTCTAGTAATCTGATTTTCTTACATCAACAATTTTTTGATGATACCATGCTGATGGGGAGATCTACTGTGACTGAAGCTAAGAATCTGAAAAGAATTTTGGATGAGTATGAGAGGGCTTTTGGTTAGTTGGTCAATAGACAAAAATGTTCTCTTTTCTTTTTTAACACCCTTGATCATAGACAATTCAAGATAGCTATAATCCTTGGATGTAGAGTGGATTCCTTACCTTCTATTTATCTTGGCTTGCCTTTAGGCCTTAAACCTACTGACTCCTCTTGAAGTTCGTTGGTTGATAGGTTCAACAAAAAGCTCACTAGATGGAAAGGAGCTCTTCTTAGTCAAGCAGGAAAAATCCAGCTCCTCAAAGCTTCTATTCAGAACCTTCTGATTTACATCTTAAGTCTTTTCAAAAACTCAGCTAAATTTGTGGATCCTATTGAAAAAATTCAAAAAGGATTTCTTTGGTCAGGGTTTGAAGAAAGAAAGAGAATACCTCTTATTGGATGGGATATTGTCTGTAGGCCGAAAAACATGGGAGGACTGGGTCTAAGAAAGATCAAAATGATGAATAAGACGCTTCTTGCTAAGAAAATTTGGAGGTCTTTTTCATCTTATGGGGAATGTAAAGACATTTTAAAGAGTAAATAAATGGCTAATTTTGGATCCCTTAAGGCCCTGCAGGATTCTCCCTCATTGCCTCATGGATCAGCTTGCTAGAATGATATGATTACTAGGAGAAAGATTGTTGAATTAGGTGTTGGGTGGAATATAAAAAGTGGAAATCAAGCTAGGTTATGGGATGACAGATGGTTACTAAAGGAGCCCCTAATTAACAATGAAAGGTATAATAGGTGGGCTGACATTTGCATTTGAAATGACTTTTGGTACTCAAGTTAAGGACTATTGGTGTGATGGGGGTTTGGTGGACTTGTGCCAGATTAGCTCAGAGCTTGCCCTGATTCACTCATCACTGATGGCTGTTAGGATGGGTTCTAATCAATAGGATGACCTTTTAGTCTGGACAGATAACCCCTCAGGAAGCTACTCTATTTCTTCGGTTGTCTCTCTATTGTTTCTCTCAAGCCCCCTCTCCTTTCTAGACCATAGCATGGATAAAATATTTGACCCCTAAAGTCAATATTTTTTTCTAAATTCCTTCTTCAAAATAAAATTCTTACAGTCGATAAGGCAAGCATGGTTTCCAGATACCTAATAGATGCTATCTTTGCAAGAATGAGTCAGAGTCTACAAATCACTTGTTTCTCCTTTGTCTATTTGTTGCTACTTTATGAGGTAAGTTTTTGAATCTTTGGAACATTTCATGGTCGTTTCCTTATTCTATTAAAGACTTTTTCTCTCAATGGAAAGCTCCTTCTTTGAATCCTTTTATTTGAAGATTATGGGCTTTCACTTTCCCCTAAATAGCCTTGGGAGTGTGGAAGGAATGAAATAACAAACTCTTTAGGGACAAGGAAACTTTGGAGAACAATGTGTTTGAAAAAATCTTCAAGTTAATTATGGAAAAATTTAATATCATTCATCAAAAAGATAATAAATTGGAGGTAGTGGTCTGCTCTCCATATGACTTAAAGATAGCTAAGAAGTGAAAGATTAAAAATGATTTGTCAAGGGCTTCTAAATCAGCTAAAAAAGACTGGGAAGGGGTGTGTTGGAGGTTTCCACTAAGTGGTTGGATTAAAACCAACTTCGATGGTGCGGCTAAGGGAAACCCGAGGTTGGTTGGAAGTGGAGGGGTGATTAGGGACTCAAATGGTAATTTTTAAGTAGTGGTGGCAATATCCCTCAAATCACAAACTAACCACATGGTGGAAGCTATTCGAGCCTTTTATTTGATTAACTTAGTGCTTAGTTAGAATTTTAAAAATTTATAGCTTGAAGTAGACTCAAAAAACATTATTGATTACCCCCTAGGAAATTCCCTTCCTTCATGGATGGTGCAGGAGCACGTAGGAGGCATTTGGAAACACTAGGAAAATTTTGGAAGCCTAGGAAGAATTTTGTGATTTTGATTTTTAAGGTCATGTTGACCACTTAGTTTTGAAGTTGTGAGATGTTAGAAGATGTTAGGATGAAGGATGATTAGTAACTTATAGTTGAGTGGATGAGTTTCTCAGTTTGTTTCACTAGGTTTCACTAGAAGTCTAGAATAAAGTCAAAAATGTTGCATTTGTGCAATTTTGGCCTATTGTGGTGGTTAAGTCCGACAAATGGAGAGGTAACCACCTTGGAATCCTTTAAAAGGTAGTCCTCGACCTGGAATGTTGGTTGGAAAAGCATTATATTTGTTTGGGTTTGCTGTTCATATGGGAAAACATTGAAGTTCTTGCAATTTCCTATTTTTTTGTTCTTTTACTGGGTTAATGGATAGCTCCAGGTTGTGAGAAGTGTGTGTGGAATGTCTGATAACATTATTACAAGATTTGTGTAGTCAGTAATTAGCTTGTCTCAATGTTTTCTAGTTTTTCTTTTAGTTAGTTTTGTTTCTTTTCAATTTCTAATCAGACCGACAAGTTGTAAATAATGGAGTCTTAGACCTCTATTTTCCTCTATACCTAGTGTATAGACTTTTGGAAATGAGGCTAAGCTCCATTCCTATATATAGGATAGGTTTAGGGGATTGTAGGAAGAAAAGTTACATGGCAAAGGTCTTCTCCTAGGCGAGCTTGGCTATGCTCTGTTAGGAAAGACAGTGGAAAAAAAGACACTAACGTTGTAGGGGTGTTTGCCTTCTAGAAACTCAAGGTGTGTGGTGATTGTAGGAGGCCTTACAAAGGCTTGGAAGCAAGTAGGAGATCTCATTAAACCTTTTGGTGATTGAAACAAGTTGACAGTTAACAGTGAGGTCAAGAAATGGCCTAAAAATCCCTAATTCTCACAAAATTAGGGTTACGCCTGTGTACAAACTGAGGAAGCCTAAAACCTCAAAAATCCTTGAGAGGTCAGAAAATGAACTAGGGTCACAGAAAGAAGTTTGTGATGTTCTTCAACAGGATTGGAGTTAAATCCTATTTCCTCGGGCTAGGAGGCCTAATAGGGGCTCAAGGGCTACTAGCCCTTCTTAAACCCTAAACTAGGTTCTGGAGTGAATGATAGAGAAAAGGTGGTTGGTGGTGGATCAAGAACCCTGGAGAGAAGGTTTTGAGACCACAGAATAAATCACACACCCCTGCATCAAGTTAGGGAAGCTTGAAGGAATAGCTAGTCTTTAGTAAGATTAAGGGCTAGGAGTAAATGTGAGGAAGAGCACCAAGTTTGGCTTGGTTAGGAGAATGCAGATGATAGTAGGGTTTTCCAAGAGAACTAGGGGTGTCTAACAAGCTATAGGACCTAAAGGTTAAGGTGGGAGAGTCACCTAATATTTCTTGCGATCAAGGACCCAGAGCATGAGATAGTGAGTGTCTCATCCAACCCTACCCTATCAGATTGGTATTAGAGCAAGCAAAAGATTTGGGAAGAGTCTTGTATGTCAGAAATTGAGTCAAGTGATTCATCCATCATGGTGACAAATGTAGAGTTGGCCAAGATGGTTGAAGAACAAGAGGAGGACAATAAGTTGTTAAAAGAAAGAATAGAGCAACTTGAGAAAGCATTGAACAATGTGAAGTTGGAAGGAAAAATACCAAAGGAAGAAGAGGTTGCAGAGGAAGACAAGATCCCTGAACCTGACCCTATTTTGGAGGAAGAGCCTTTCTTGAAGGCATTGAAGGCATTTAGTGGAAAAGGACTTGAAGGAACACCACTATTTAGTGGAAAAATGGAAGCTAACTTAGTTGTTGATTGGATAGAGGGAATGGAAAACCATTTTGAATGTAATCAAGTCACTCAGGCACAGAAGGTAAAGGTGGCCAAGTCAAGACTAAGAAGTTATGCCTTGACATGGTGGAAATTCATTTAGACAGAGAGGGAAAAAGAAGGTAAGCAGCCTATCTCTACTTGGAAGGGAATGGTTGCTAAGATAAGAGAAGCATATATGCCAGATGACTATGAGATTCAGTTACACAAGAAGAGACAAAGCCTAAGGAAGAAATACCAAGATGTAAACACTTACACTGAGGAGTTAAAAAAAACTTTGCATGAGGTCTAATGTGATAGAGGATGAGAGTCGCAAGGTGGCTAGGTATCTTAATGGCTTGGAGTGGAACATTCAAGAGGAGATGGCTCTTTTAAGTCCCAAGATAGTACACCAATGCTATCAGTTAGCTATAAATATTGAGGAAAGAAGCAATAGGAAGCAAGGCCAGACTTCTAAGGGTAGAGGCAAAGGAAGAGATCAAAGAGATCAAAGAGGGCAGTGTGGTGGCTACCAAGGAAGAGGCAATGAGCAAAGAAATCAAGGAGAGTCTAAACTAATAGAGCATGGAGGTGAAACATCTTCTAGAGGAGGATATAACAGAGGTAGAGGACCTCAAGGAGGTTCAAATAGAGGAAGAGGAGTAGGCATGAGCAATTCATACTTTGCAAACATGAAATGCTACCATTGTGGACAAGTAGGTCATCCTGCTTATAGGTGCCCAGAGAAAGCATCTTCATCAAGCAATGAGAAGAGAGTGGCTTATGCACAAGAGGACACCATGAGCCCTAAGTCATCTGAGGTTAGTCATATTGAATCTGAGGTAGGAGAGAATATGATGTTCAATAGAGTTTTGATCAGAAAACTAGTCAAGGAAGAGCCAAAACAAAGGAGAGCTCTATTTAGAGTAAGGTGCAAGATACTTGGTAAAGTGTGCAAGGTCATAGTGGATTCAGGTTCAATAGAAAATATCATCTCATAGGAGGTAGTAATGAAACTGAAATTGGAGAAGGTACCCCATACTAACCCTTACAAGGTCACACGGCTAAACAAGGGACATAGTGTTTTAGTTAATGAGCAAGTAACTGTGGAGTTTTCCATTGGAGGGTACAAGGACAAGTTAGTTTGTGATGTGTTACCCATGGATGCATGCCATATACTATTGGGAAGACCATGGCAGTATGACAAAAGTGTCATATATGATGGGAAAGAGAACACCATCTCATTCAAGAAGGATGGGAAGACTTAAGTTGCAGTCACTGCCAGAAGAAGAAGGATAATCAAAGACACCAAACATCATGTTGAGTAGTGGTAAATAGTTCCTTAACAACCTACATCAAGGGAGCGAAGGATATGTGGTTGTGTCACAACCTAAAGAGGAAGATAAGGTTGAAAAGACAGTCCTACCAAAAGCAGTCCAGAAGTTACTTGAAAGGTACAAGAGTATAGTTAGTGATGGTACACCTGAAACTCTACCGCCAAAGAGAGCCATAAGTCATCAAATTGAATTCATACCTGGAGATTCATTACCTAACAAAGCAGCTTATAAGCTTACACCAGATCAAAACCTAGAAATAGCTAGGCAAGTGCAAGAGTTATTGGATCAAGCATTGATTCAAAAGAGCATCAGCCCATGTGCAGTACTAGTGGTTTTAGCAACCAAGAAGGGAGGTAAGTGGAGGTTATGCACTGATTCTAGAGCAATAAAGAGGATCACCATTAGGTATAGGTTCCCTATTCCTAGAATTGAAGACTTGATGGATTTCCTTGGAGGAGCTCAGTACTTCACCAAGTTGGATCTCAAGAGCGGATACCATCAGATTAGAATTAAGGATGGTGATGAGTGGAAGACAACATTTAACACAAATGATGGGTTATATGAATGGAGAGTTATGCCATTTGGTCTCTCCAATGCCCCTAGCACATTCGTGAGGCTCATGAATGAAGTGCTCAAGGACTTTATAGGGATATTTGTGGTGGTATACCTTGATGACATCCTCATATACATCAAGACAGAAGAAGAGCATTTGAAACATGTGGAGTTGGTTCTTAGAAGGTTGCAAGAGGAGAAGTTGGCAATCAATCTAGAGAAGTGTGAGTTCTTTAAGAAAGAGCTAGTCTATTTGGGTTTTGTAGTGTCCAAGGGATCATTGAAGATGGATCCAAGCAAGGTAGAAGCCATCTTAAACTAGCCTACACCAACCACGGGGACTGAGGTAAGAAGTTTCCATGGATTAGCCCAATTTTATAGAAAAATCATAAGGAATTTTAGTGGTATATGTGCACCAGTCCTAGATACAATCAAGGGTGGTATAAAAACTAAGTTTGTGTGGATGCAAGAAGATGAGAAAGGGTTTGAGAAACTGAAACAAGAAGTGGCAACTCAACCTATTCTTTTGTTACCTAGTTTTGAAAAATTGTTCACTGTTGAATGTGATGCAAGTGGAGTGGCAGTAGGAGGAGTGCTAAGTCAAGAGGGTAGGCCTATAGCCTTCTTTAGTGAGAATCTCAATGAAGCAAAGAAGAAGTATTCAACCTATGACTTGTAAATTTATGCTTTGGTTCAGTCACTTAGGAAATAGAGGCATTACCTTCTACCCAAGGAGTTTGTAGTCTTTACTGACAATCAGGCACTCAGCTTTATCAACACTCAAGAGAAGTTGAGTAATAGGAATTTGAAATGGATGGAATACATCCAAGCTTTTACCTTCACCATCAAGCATGAGAAGAGACAGCCAAACAAAGTAGCAGATGCATTGAGCAGAAGATTTTTGATAGTCTAAGAGATACAGATCAAGAGCATTGGCATAGAGAGTTTCAAGGATCTCTATGGGGAAGATGAAGACTTTTTAGAGGTCTATAAGGTATGTTATAACTTTGAAAACCATTTCCATAGCCAATACTCTGAGTATAATTTACAAAGTGGGTTATTTTTTAAGGGAAATCAGCTATGTGTTCCAAGAGGGTCAATGATGGAAAATCTAATTCAGGAAAAGCATAATGGCAGTCTTAGTGGGCATTTTGGCATCAATAAGACTTGAGAACTAGTGCAAAGATTCTATTACTGACCTAAGTTGGCAAGAGATGTTAGAAAGTATGTGGAACAATGTGTTGTGTGTATGAAAGCTAAGGGAGGAGCTAGTAATGCTGGTTTATACCAACCCCTACCCATTCCTAATAGACCATGGGAGTGTGTGTGCATGGATTTTGTGGTAGGCCTTCCTAAGACCAAAACTGGTTTTGAAAGTGTTTATGTAGTGGTAGACAGATTTAGCAAAATGAGTCATTTTATTCCCTACAAGACTACTCATGATGCTAGCTACATAGCTCATCTATTCTTCAAGGAGGTTGTAAGGATCCATGGCTTGCCTTTGAGCATTGTTTTAGACAGGGATGTGAAGTTCATGAGTCATTTTTGGAAGACTCTATGGAGCAGATTAGGTACCAATTTATCTTTTGGATCAGCTTACCATCCTCAGACCAATGGTCAAATCCAGGTGGTTAGTAGGGTGCTAGGTAACCTTCTCAGGTGCCTAACTAAGGAATATGGACAAACATGGGATATGGTTATCTCACAAGCTGAGTATGCATACAATGACAGTGTGAACCCGACTACAGGGAAGAGTCCTTTTGAAGTTGTGTATGGGATGCACCCAAGAGGAATATGTGAGCTCAGAGATCTTGGAGCTATGGACCATAGAAGTGGACATGCAGAAGACTTCAGTCAGACCATGAAGGAGATTCAGGAGCAGGTAAAGAGAACAGTCACTGAGGCTACACAAAAGTTGAAGGAGAAGGTAGATATGTCAAGGAAAGATGTACAATTTGTAGTAGGGGGTTATGTTATGGTCCACCTTAACAAGTCAAGGTTGCAGAAGGGAATGTCAACCAAGCTGCAGATGAAGAGAGTGGGTCCATGCAAGGTATTGGCCAAGTATGGAAAGAATGCATATAAGGTGGAGTTACCTACCGATCTAGGAATCTCACCAGTTTTCAACATAGTTGATTTGATCAAGTATAAGGGAACAGTCAGTGATGAGGTTCAGAACAGTTAGGAGATATTCAAGGACATCAATAATGTACCCCTACCTAATCAAGAGAAGCCTCAGGCAGAGCAGGTCTTGGAGTCAAGAGTACAAAAGTCTACAAGACACAAGGTGTACATGGAGCACCTTATCAAGTGGAAGAACAAGCATGAATCCGAAGCTACATGGGTACAAGAACATGAGTTCAAGAAGTTTGGAATTGACCTGTCATTGTTCTCTCCTTCCATTCCTTAATGTTTGGGCTGAGAGGGGGAGAATGGTGCAGGAGCACCTAGGGGGCATTTGGAAACACTAGGAAAAATTTAGAAGCCTAGGAAGAATTTTGTGATTTTGATGTTTAAGGTCATGTTGACCACTTATTTTTGAAGTTGTGAGATGTTAGAAGATGTTAGGATGAAGGTTGATCAGTAAATTATAGTTGAGTCGACGAGTTTCTCAGTTTGTTTCACTAGGTTTCACTAGGAGTCTGGAATAAAGTCCAAAATGTTGCATTTGTGCAATTTTGGCCTATTGTGGTGGTTAAGTCCAACCAATGGAGAGGTAACCACCTTGGAAGCCTTAAAAAGGTAGTTCTCAACCTAGAATGTTGGTTGGAAAAGCATTGTATTTGTTTGGGTTTGCTGTTCATATGGGAAAACATTGAAGTTCTTGCAATTTCCTATTTTTTTGTTCTTTTACTGTGTTAATGGAGAGCTCCAGGTTGTGAGCAGTGTGTGTGGAATGTGTGATAATAGTATTACAAGATTTGTGTAGTCAGTAATTAGCTTGTCTCAACGTTTTCTAGTTTTTCTTTTAGTTAGTTTTGTTTCTTTTCAATTTCTGAATAGACTGGCAAGCTGTAAATAATGGAGTCTTAGACCTCTATTTTCCTCTATACCTAGTGTATAGACTTTGAGAAATGAGGATAAGCTCCATTCTTGTATATAGGATAGGTTTAGGGGATTGTAGGAAGCAAAGTTACATGGCAAAGGTCTTCTCCTAGGCGAGCTTGGCTATGCCCGGTTAGGAAAGACAGTGGAAAAAAAGACACTAACGTTGCAAGGGTGTCTACCTTCTGGCAACTCAAGGTGTGTGGTGGTTGCAGGAGGCCTTACAAAGGCTTGACAATAAGTAGGAGATCTCATCAAACCTTTTGGTAACTGAAACAAGTTGACAGTTCACAGTGAGGTCAAGAAATGGCCTGAAAATCCCTAATTCTCACAAAATCAGGGTTACGCCTATGTACAGAATGAGGGAGCCTAAAACCTCAAAAATCCTTGAGAGGTCAGAAAATGAACTAGGGTCACAGAAAGAAGTTTGTGATGTTCTTCAGCACGATTGGAGTTAAAGCCTATTTCCTCGGGCTAGGAGGCCTAATAGGGGCTCAAGGGCTACTAGCCCTTCTTAAACCCTAAACTAGGTTCTAGAGTGAACGATAGAGAAAAGGTGGTTGTTGGTGAACCAAGAACCCTGGAGAGAAGGTTTTGAGACCATTGAAGAAATCACACACCCCTGCATCAAGTTAGGGAAGCTTGAAGGAATAGCTAGTCTTTAGTAAGATTAAGGGCTAGGAGTAAATGTGAGGAAGAGCACTAAGGTTGGCTTGGTTAGGAGAATGCAGATGATAGTAGGGTTGGCTAGGAGAACCAGGGGTGCCTAACAAGCTATAGGACCTAAAGGTTAAGGTGGGAGAGTCACCTAAGAGTTCTTGAGATCAAGGACCCAGAGCATGAGATAGTGAGTGTCTCATCCAACCCTACCCTATCAATGGACTATCAAGAGCTACATCAAAGATGCTAAATCCCTTCTAGAAAATTTTGATAAACTAAAAATATCTCATGCTTTTAGGGAAGCCAACAACGTGGCCTATTTTTTTACTAATGAGGGGGTTAAATAGAAGGGGTTGGTCACGTGGCAAAACCTCAAGGGTCTGGGAGTTGATGCTAGGGCCTTAATTGAATATGATATCATGCATGGGAAAGTAACAACTTTTTTTGATGATGAAGGAGAGTAGGGTCAAGTAAATCAACATCTTTAGATTTGATGGGGCCATGTATATTATCTCAATTGGCAGTAAGAAGTGGCACATTTTGTGGGATCTTTTGTTGGGAAGCAGCATTTTATTTTAGTACTCTTGCTCTGGTAGAGATTTCAGGGAGGTGATTGTGATAATGGGAGGAGACAAGAAAAGGGTGGAGCCAAAGAGCTATGAAATGCATAAGAGGAACTCGAAGGTCTGGAGACAAGTTGAACATTGTGGACTGCTCCCTTTCATTAAAAAGCTTCATGGGCCTGATTTGAAGGCCACTAAATACTTTGAGAAAACCTAGAAGAATGAAGAAATAACTCTTTTCGGGAGGAAGGTTAAGGTGGAATAGAACCTCATAGGGGAGGTCACTAGCATGTCAACAAAGGGAATGAAATTATTTTGTAATAGAAAGTTCTCTAATGAGGTAGTTATTAGATTCCCTAGGAAAGATAAGGAGAAGACTAAGCTGATAAAAGTCTCCAACAACTACTTTGAAGTTGATTTGATTAAGTTGTTATGGAGAAAAGTGCTCAGAATCATCATGGAATACATTTCCCTGGACGATAGATTCACCATGGTATACAACTACCACATCGCCCTTCTCAACCACTTCCGTCACAAGGTAAGGGTTTCATTTCCTTACTATCTGTATTGTTCCATGAGTAATAGCCTGGAAGATCATAAGAAGAATCATAAGAAGTACCCAATTTTGCATACTGGCCTTATTAGGCTTATTTATGAACATTTTCAAAATATGCTGGCCTTATCCAACCCTGTCTCGGCTTCGGCCTCTGAAGATGATGACACAGAAAATAGTGTGTCAAAGGATAAAAATAAGCCTAACACTGAGCAAATTGAAGAAGATCATCCTTCCCCTAACAATTTTGGTAAGAAAACCTTGTAGTGTAAACCCCTGCTTAAGAAAACAAGCACTATCAAAAACCCCAGTTGCTCTATTCTGAAAGAGAATTCCATTCAAAAGGGTTCCCCTACTAATAAATTGGTCTCTTTCTCTGAGGATACCCTGAAGGATTTTTCTGAGGTCCTTGATACCAACAAGCATTCTATCTTGTCTTATCCTGCCACACACAGAGAAAATGAACCTAGATTCCCTAGTGACCTCAACCCTAAAGATTATTATTTTAAGCAGGACTGTGAGTTTCTGAGGGATATTCTAGCATTCGCTAGAAATGGTGTCGTTGACTACTTTAGAATCATGAAGTGGGCCTTCCATTAAATTAAGGACCGTAACCTTAGAAATAGGGACCTCAATAGCAAGCTAGAGGATTTGGAAGTTAAAGTCAGCTCCCTTAATACTACGGAGGGAGGGAGGAATGAGGATAAAATGAGGATGCAGGATAAGGATAATGAAGGTAAGGTTAAGTTCCTGGAAGTTGAAATTGGTAAAATAAAAGACATAATCAAAACTATTATGGAGCACAACCATAGAATGGAGAAATATAATGCCATTATCATCAATGCTATGACTAAGAAATTGGAAAACACAAAACAGGGATCTCTGATCGTGGATTTGGAAGCTAAAAAGGACAAAAGTAGGACTAAGGATGCTAGAATTTAAAAGAGGATGAGAGCTAATCTGAAAAGGAAGGTGCCTCCTATTCCCTAGATGGTTCAGGCCCTGAAAAAATGTACCCATGACATGCATATTCTTGAAGCTAAGGTTGTTGATGCTCTAAACTCCTTAGGATAGTTGATGGTTATTTTTGTTGCTGGTTTTTTGGTTGGTTTTTTTGGTGGCCCTTGTCGGCCTTGGGTTGGAGGCTGTTGTGCTTTCTTGGCTCTTTTCTTTTAACAACCATTTTGTTTTGGCTATATTAACGCTTAATCTTTTTATTTTTGTATACTTTGTGGTTTTGGGTCCCTATAAAACACATTTTTTCCTTTATAAAAACATCTAGTTATTAGTTAAGCAATGTGAAGTAATGCTTTGAGTTTGAAAGATGTGCAATGCAATGCAATCAATGATATGAATATAGACTACACAAATCTATTAAGTACAATTCATTAGTTAAACTCTTTATTCACACCACATTTATTTGAGGCATTTTTTCAAAAAACTCATTGCCTTGTCTATGCTATTGCTTACTATTATGCTTTCATAGTTTTTTCCAAGAATCCATAACATAGACAAGGCTGTGAACTATTTGAATAAATGCCTCAATTTAAAATGTGGTCTCATAGAATGCCATGATGTCCAAGCCAATGGAATTGGAAATTTCTCCTAGTTATTACTTATGTTCAGTGAAGTCATTGCATCACTACTTATGTTAACTTTCTAAAAAACTATCAACATATAGTTATTAGTTATGCAATGTGAAGTAATGCTTTGAGTTTGAAAGATGTGCAATGCAATGTAATCAATGATATGAATATAAACTTCAAAAATTTCTATTAAGTACAATTCATTAGTTAAACTCTTTATTCTATTACCTATGTGAAGGTTTATACTCCATTGGCACCTCTGACATGTTGTGGAACATCCAATATTAGCCTATTCAACATACAAAATTAGATATTAGAATACCATTCATATAACAATGATATTCACATGTAATATTTATAATTGTTTACTGGTTACATACCTCAACAGTAGATGTAGTGGAGTAAAAAATAGGTGGGGGCCAGTGTAAACATCATCAACACTATGACCCTAAAATTTTATTACAATCATTTAAGTACTAAATTAGTTAATCTTGCATTTCAAAAATAAAATTTAATAAATTAAATTCAATGAACATGCTAATATTTACTTGAGTATCGAGGTTGAAAGCCTCACTCAACATGGCATTTTTCATCACCAAGTGGGCAACTGTAGACGTATCCTGTGCACAAGCCTCTTGATTGTCTATGGGATCATATGTACAGGCCAAACCAAAAACCTAATAATAATGTAGTGGAACCCTACCCCTCAAACTCTCCCTTGGCTAATGATGTACTGTAGGAGTGCCACACTGGATGATACTTACATTATAACACCAAGCCACAATGCAAGTGCATTATAACACACTCGCATTATAACACACTTACGTTATAGCCTTTTAATTTTTTTAAAAAAAATTGGCCACATTTTGGCCCCAAACTTTTTACACCTGCCCAATAATGATTGAGATTAAGCTGATACCCCCAAAATCATGAGGGAAATAAAAAATTCTCATGTCACATGTGAAATATTTTGTCCCCATTAGAAGAGGCCCAAAAAATATATGTAACTTTTTGAGTTTCAAATATGAAGCCTTATAAATAATACAAAAAGAAGAATAATAAACTTGATTAGTAGATACAATTTTAAAGAACACTCAGAACATGCTAGCTAGAGAGAGGAGATCAATAATATATTAATGTAATTTCTTCTCAAATGTGGGAAAAGTAACTTATAAGAAAATAGTAAGAGAGGAAAAGAAAAAGGGGATGCAAAGAAATATGAAAATCTCCCATTGAGAAATCCATTTCCAATTAAAATAATGCAACTGAATAAGCTTAGGAAGAGTAGATTTATTACAAAATTATTTTCCATTGAGTACAAGAGCGTAAGCCCTAGTAAAATATATCATGGAAACAAAGAACATGTTTGACATTATCACCTTCTTCAATTAAATTAATAAAAAAATTATTTGTAATGTGTGGATTAATAATTTGGTTGCAAGAATTAGACAAGATAATTCCCTAAGTGACTAGCTTATGAAAGATCTCATGGGTCAAATTATATCCAAAACCTTCTGTTGTGATAACATAAAGTATAGGGGATAAATAATAGTCTTGGTGGATAGATTTAAGTAACCCAAAAGAGCTAAATTTTCTAGCTATTAATGATAAGACAAATAAAATGTGTTTATAAAGAGTATCTTATTGGCGTATGAAAAATAGGACCTAAAACATAACACCTAAAGAAAGGTAAGAATTGAAGGCCTTTCAATATAGTTATTGTCTTAGAAGAATAATTTTTGAGAAATATTGCAATTGTTTAGGAATGTTGGTCCCATTTTATTTTATCCCAAAATATAATAATATTATCAAGAATGTAACTCAAATTATTAAGCTTATATTTTCTAGATGATTAGTTGGGGAAGAATAGGCCTTATCCTTAGAGCATAGACTTCGGAAATAATCTTGTAGGATACATTTCATAAGGTGATGGTATTCCCATTATATATCATATAGGTCACCAAATTTAGGCATGAAATTATTATTACCTTTTTTAGTATGATACTTGGAGAATTTTCCTTTAAAGCTTCCAAATACACCATGTAGATCCACTCGCATAATATCCTAATAAGTTTTATAATACTCACAAGGGACTCAAAGTAATATAGGAGATTTATACCATTCAATGTGAAGAATATATCCTTACATAGGCCTTCCTTTGGGAGATTTTGATCACAAATAATGTGTTTATATGTAGAAAATTGATAATGCATCGTATTGAAAAATTATTGTAGAGATATTTCTTTAGTATAAGTGTCATATTCAACTATAAAAAAATATTATAATGTTAGTCAAAATATTCAAGAATGATGTGAATATTTTTAAGAAGGTTTTGACCATCATTACTTTTCTTAATAGCTAAAGATTTATGATGAGATTCAAGACCCTCAAATAATTCCATATGGACTTGGTATCCTATCATAAGTAAATAAATTTAATCTTTAATTTGAGCCCCATGGTAGCTACAGAATCAAAAACCTACTTCTCATGATGGAGCATGGTAAGACACAACCAATATTTAAAATCAAATGGGTATGCTCCTATGTGATGTTTCTTTGGTAAAAAATTAAGGTGATAACTTCATATGATTTAAAAAAATGGGAAAGTTGGTTGTAATATGTATAGGAAGTGGGAAGTGTATTTGATAGCATCACTCAACTAAGAAATCTTAACTATCTCATGTACATGGGATGTGCAACCAAATTAAAAATATGTTTAATATGATTTAATGTGGTTTTGTAAGTAATAAACATGTTTATAAAAAATCTCTTCATGACCTTAAATTTTCTAAACTTTCATTCATTGTAAAACCATAAAAAATAGTGGTTGAAAAGAATAACATTTTATAAAGGATCAAGATCAAGGAAAAGTAGCTAACAATGGAGAAAAATAATGAACTCACAACATGGAATGATCAAGCTACTTAATTTTCCTATCATAACCCACTCTTAAAAAAATCCACACGTACCATATACTATGATTGTGGTAGTTTCAAAGATTCGGATCAACTAGCACTAATTAATTATGAATATAGTAATAGTATTCTCCTTTTCTATATTTCAAATGTGTAGGAAAGACCCACATTTAACATATAAGTATCAATCATATTGAAGATAGAACCCATGTTGTGACAATAGTTTAATCCACAATCCATCTGTAGAGGGAATATCACTCAATTACTTCATTCAAGGTATAAATATTAATATCATCAAAGGAATGATTAGATTAATGTTGAAAATCCAATAGTGCATGGTTAGCGGGGTCACATCCTAGGTTAATTAAATTTTGATGCCACATTGGAGAGATAAATGTGATGAGACCATCCTAAATTATTTCATGATTTGTACACAAAAAGTTACTAGAAAATGAAATTACATATCATGTAGTAGAAAATAAAAAACTATAAATTTTAATCTCCTATAAAAAGAGAATGCCAAGGTTAACAAATATTATTGAGTTTTACTCATGAAATATATATATGGGGGATTTATTATACCAGAAACATTATATGACATAAAAATATGATTGATTTTCAAGGATCATATTTTTTATGTCCATATGACTCAAAGCTAAATAGCTATTCCATAAAAACTCCTATTAATGAGTGAAATTTTTGAATCATAACAAAAAATATAAATATTTTTATTTTGTAGTGTTAACTCTCCTTTCCTTAGTAGCCCAAGTGTGTTATCAAATCTTTTATAAACTTCTAATCATGGGTGATTGTGATGGGAAGTGATGAATTCTTCAAGTTTAGAGTACAAACCAATTCCACTAGTGGTTCTCAACTAGATACTTTATCTTAATTTTTATCACTAGAATTTATTTTATGGGAGGAGATAATAGATTTACCTATTATTTGAGGTTTCAAATGACACCTTGATATTTTAAATGTTGGCTCTAAGAGTTATCAAAGGCCTTAGGTGGTGTACTAGCATTCCCATTATTATTAGCTTTGAAATTAAAATAAAATAGGCAACTCATCATATTTTTTGTATGAGGTGAAATTTCATGAACTAGAAGTTAATCGTAGCCTTGGTGTGGGAAGAATTCAAAGGGAACTATTCGATCTTATTATTAGAGGTTTGACATGTATAAAATATATTTGGTAAGTTCATATAGACACCATGTTGAGTATTCCTTATTTTTCAATTTGTTCTATCAATAGTCCCCTCATGATCCTTAAAGAGATCAACTTCAACATAGATCCATTTTTTTGACAATCCAAAGAAAAAAATTGTATTTCAACAAAAGCTATATAAACTAGGAAGAGGTTATTTTAATGAATAAATCTTAGCATGACAAGGGAAACTCGAGAAAATAAATCCAAATAAGAAAAAAAAAAAATCTCATCTTAAATAATGATTTATATCAAGTCAAAATTTAGAACATTAAGAAAAAATAATTAACATACCACAAATTATTCTTGACAATATTCTTCGCATGGCTTGTCTTCACAAAGTGGAAAGGAAAAACCCTTGGTGATTTTCTTCAAGGAATCAAAGTGAATTCCATATTGGACCTAAGCCTAAATCACAAAGTATTTAAGCATTATTTTAGGGATGACTCTTCCTAAAAGATAAACCTATCAATGTAAAATTTCCTAAATAAAGGTATGTATTGTCAAACACAAAAATGGGAATAAGATTAACATTGGTGGAATTTTAGTGTAAATACCTAAAGTAACACCTTGGGAATGAAATTTGAGAGGCACTTGGATGACAGAGTTATTGTCACATTCATCATCAAAATTTTAAATCCTATTGCAACTATGAGGCTGTTCAAACGAGGGGGAAAATTCTAATAGGCTTCCAAACCCATGTGACACCATAATAAATACAAATTAATAATTATAGTTCCTACTTCAAAATTATTATGATGTTAGGGTGATCTAACTTAGAAACAATAAAGAAAAAATCCTAGGAGATCCAAAATATGACATCAAGTTAGATTGTCCTTGTTTAGTTGAAACAATAAAAAAGAATATTATACGATAAATTTGAAAGAATTGTCAAACTGATATTTTCACCAATGATCTATGTGAGGCTATGTCTATATATCTTTAGATGTCTTTTAGGATTATGATAATTCACATGAATATTTGATGTTTTTCATGTAGGGGAGATTACTGTGAATTTATACTTTTATATTAGTGCATAAGTGATTGTAAATTTGTACCTAACAAAGCTTTGTATTGAGATCCATCTTTTCTAGATTATGGAGGGATATTTAAAAGTAATTAGTATAATTAATTTATATAGGATGTTAGAATAAGTTAATAGCTAAATGACTATAAAAGACAATTTCTGACTCAACTACTTACATCCGTCTACCACCACTCATATCACCATCCATAATAAATATTTTAACTAATTTTTATGCACTTGTACTATAAATTCATTAGTTATTTTGTCTATATAGTGAATACAATGAGCAAGTAATCTGTATGCTCTAATTAGTAGGCATGAGATTTATCTATTTCTCTATGTTCTTCTCCTTCTCAATATATAGATGCCAATATACGGATTATTCGTGCCTCTTGGGCTGAAAAATCCCAATGTAAACGTGCCATTCTTCGAAACTAGGGTCTGATTTGCAGTGAGCGCAGTCCCCAATAGAAGCGTATATCCACCATCCACTGCTAGGGAACTGCAATATTTCACTGCAATAATCACAGCAATTGCTAGGAACAAATACTTCATCGCCATTTCAACAACCATAGCGTTTCTACTTTTCTTAACAATTGCTTTCAACTAGTACTATGGTTTCTGGTATATTTTCGAATTTAAATAGAAAATAAACTACACGGCCAATGTAGTGCCGTTAATCCTGCGGCAATGAATTCAGCAATTTGACTGCTTTGAGCCAATATTTCCAAACGTCCAAGTGTGAGAGATTAGTACAAGATCTGGCCCGAGTAAATTCTAGAATGGCGTGACCAAATAAGTCGAAAGATTATTCCTCTGTGTTCCTTTCTCTTCAATAGGTAGAAATGGATATTTCTTAAGGGGGCCGCATTTACCACAGCAGTACGAAGAATAATCAATGAAAGACTTGACCGTGCAGACAACACTCCGTTCTTTCTCCCACTCACACATTCTTTGTTTAGGGGGAATGTAATGAAGGAAAGACTTGAGAGCACCGACACGACTGAATGCAAGTCAAGTCTTTTGTAAACGCATATTGGGCAAGTGAAGTCTTTTGTGCCGGACGAGAGACGCACACGTCGCTACAGGCACCATACGTACAGGTTAACTCTAGATTTAGTTGGTCCGTCGTATTTTCGCCGAATTTACCATTTCCATGAATAGTCTCTTACACTACGATTTCTTTCTTTGGTCTTTCTAAAAATTAATGTTTAGTTTTTTAAGCAAAAATTCCTTTCCGTTTTTTGTAGTGTATGTTTTTTAAAGAAAACATCAGCTATAATATATTCTACTTGACAAAAGAGCTAATAATTTTTTTAATATGAATTTGTTTTATTTTAAAATGTTTTAATTTTTGAATTTTGTTTAATATTTTGTTTAATATTTTATTTGTATTTTTCTTATAGATTATAACTAAAATTAATTATATTTATCATAAGAATAAAAATTATTATAATAAAATTAATAAAAGATTTTTTTAAGATTAATTTTAATTTTTAATTTCTAAATTAGTTGTCTAATTAAATCATGCAATTTGTAGGTGTTGATGAGGATATAATAAAAGATCATGGTGAAACATTTTATTTATTTTTTTATCAAAATAAAGTTACTCTTATATTCACTTATAGTCTATGATGAATAGAGTGTTATGAGAGAAAATGAGTTGATATTCATTGGTTCTACATTAATTTAAACTCCTATAAATTACTCTAATTATCAAATTGTCACTTTTATATGTTTTCCAATCTACATTTAAATAAATGTTCCTACCATATTGTGTAACTTTTATATGATTAAATAACAATTATGACTTTCTAGAACATATTTACTACTAGAATTCTTATGTGAAAGCAACCATAAAGTAGTTCGGTCAATATTATGTTGTAACTGTATTATATACAAATATTTTGAAACATATAATTTTATTGATTGTGATGGCATTGAAAGTAAAACTATGTAGAATGAAATACTCATTGCATAAGGCAAAGAGGGAAGTAAAATCTATTCATATTTTATTACCAAATTATAATATTATAATCTAATTTTAACCATGCAAAATCCACAATCCAATTCTTTATGACGAAGCATGATTGTGACAACTACATAATCCTAGCAATCAACTGGTCATGTTTAGCATACACAAGTTAGCCTTAAACCCTAATGTAATAGTATTTTATGTTATATCAATACATTAAGACCATTCATAACATAGTTTTTATAACAATACTCATCTAAAACTAGATCATACATACAATTGGTAATCGTTCTAGAATAGGTACCAATTTTTTTTTTCAAAATGGGTACCCATTCTAAAACAAGTACCCGTTTCTAATAACATAATACTCTTGCTCCTTTCTAGAATGGTTATGCATTTTAGAGTGGATATGTGTTTCATAAAATTTGAAATATGGGTACCCATTCTAAAACAAGTACTCGTTTCTAATAACATAATACTCTTGCTCCTTTCTAGAATGGGTATGCATTTTAGAGTGGATATGTGTTTCATAAAATTTGAAATATGAAACCCATGAATTTACTTTTATTTTAGGCTTGGAAATCTACCACTTAGCCTTCAACTTGCAAGTAAAGTGTCATGGAAACAACAAGAGAAAATTTTACTTTAGCAAAATGGCCGATGATTTTTTTCTCATAATTTTTTGAAAAAATTAAAACTCATTATAGATGATAATGTCTAATTTTCAAATATGTAACTTCTTTTTTTATAGTAGGACTTAGTTTTCTTATTTATTATTTAATTTCTATTAGATCTTGTTCATAAACTTGAAATGTTAGACCTTATCATTTTTAACATTTTTTATTCTTTCACTGTCTTGAAAAAAATTATATGTCATCAACCTACACATAATTATTTCGACAATAAAAAAAGAATGATTATTTTAGCTCAAATTATGTTGGTTGTACACAACAGTTTCAAAAACAAAAATTAAGACCAATGAACATTAATTATTTATCTATTCACTATACTTAAGTGTATTTATGTTGATGAGGTTAGACAACATCTTGTCTAACTAAATGTGCAAACTTTAGGCCTCTAGAGGTTATCAAGTTGTTTGGTAAGCCTCATGTACATACCTTTTGAAGTTGAAAGGCTTTTCATCTCACCTCAAAGGTCACTTAACACTTGGAATCAAGGTTGATGACTTGGTCAAGTAGGCTGTTGGTTTGCACATTCCAAGTGATCCAAAGGTTGACACCTATAGGACACTTGTCTACTTATTTGTGCAACATCATGGGGCACTTTCCAATCCACATGATAGGTGGATTGTATCTTCCTTTCCTATATATGCAAGGCTTCCTCATTTGTACATTTGAGTTGACTAAATACAATTTTGGCATTGTTCACTTGTGCTCATTTTTTTTATCTCTTTGATCTTTTGATTCTTATAATTTAGGGGAGATTACTATGAATTTCTACCACTACATCAATGCATATGTGAGTCTAAATGGGTACTTATAAAATCTTTGTGTTGAGATCCATCTTTACTAGATTATAGGGATATTTGAAAGTAATTGGTATAATTAATTTATGAAGGTTGTTAGAATTAATTAATAGTTAAGTTATTGGAACAAACCATTTTTGACACAACTAATTACATCTATCTATGCCACTCACCTCACCATCCATAATTAATATTTCAACTAGTTTTTATGTGCATGTAACATAAATTCATTAGTTATTTTCTCTACAAAGTTAATATAATGGGCAAGTAATCTATGTGCTCCAATTAGTAGGCATGAGATTTATCTCTCTCTTTCTCTCTATGTTCTTTTCCTTTTCAATGTGTTTGGTAATTATAGTTATGCTCTCAAGGGAAAGGTTGTTGTAGAAGTTAAAATGTGAAGGTCTTTTATAATGGCAAGTGAATAATGTAATCAGTTAAATTTTCACATGATATATTAAGATGTTAATATGTATTTTTATTATTTTGTATGCATTTGATTCTCTGATTAAAATATCTCATAATTACATATTTAAATGTAAACGAAGGTTAAATAAGATTAAAAAACTCGTATTTTTTATTTACACGATTAAAGAAACTCTCAATTACTTTTAGACACCTTGATTTGTATAATTAGAATTGTTAAAATTTTATAATTCTTTAAGTAATACTTTCTTTCTAAAAAAAATGTCTTATGAAAATCAGCTATTAATTTTAGATTCCCAATTTTAATAAAAAATAGTTAAGAGTGTTTATTAAAATTTATATTTTAAAATAGATTAATATAAATATATTGTAAAGAAAAATCAGACACTTTCAAACATAAATTATATATATATATATATATATATAAACTAGTGATTTTTTATAAAAATATCTATTAATCTAAAAATTAAATAAATTTTACTAATTGTAAATTATATCCTCCCTAGAAATGTAAAACATCAGAACTCACTAAAATAATACAAAATATTTTTAATGTTCATATATGAAAGATAAAAGATATATTTTAAAATAGTTCTTAACCTCCATATATGCCGTACTCCTAAGTGAAGATGCTGCAAGTTCCTACTAATTAGAAAACGCGTCTGCAATTCATCCTATATCTATCATTAACATTTCGTTTAAAACCGCCTGCTGCTTCTTTTTTTTATATATATATATATATATATATATTTATAGAAAGAAGCAGAATAGTTTTTACAGAGTTACATATTACATACAAACTGCTGCGGCAGTAGCTACAGAAATATCAAGAAACCAATTGCCTGCTGTTTTACTGCTCCGAGCCATATGTTGAGAAAGTCTCTTTTAATATTTGTTATTATTCTAACAATACCCACTAAAACCGTCTCGCGGCTCCGTTATTTTGCTTGTGGAAGTGAACTGGAAGCTATCGCTGTCTTCGTCTACCTGCACGTGTACAGACCTCAGAATTTGTAGCACAGGAGCCTCCATTGTCCCTTCCAATATCTTCACCACTTCAGCCATGCTTGGCCTCCTATTTTCATCATCTTGAATACACAGCATCCCCACCATAGCGGCCCTTCTTACCTCTTCAATATCCGCCTCATTCGCTATTCTTGCATCCACAACGCCTATTATGTTTCCTGTCTGAATTTGAGATGAAGCCCAGGTAGGAAAGTAGAACCTGCTCTCCTCCACATTCAAGTCCAGATTTCTTCGGCCAGATATAATTTCGAACAACGTCATGCCAAAACTGTATACATCCACCTTGGGAGTGATAGGAAGGCCGGAGATCCACTCGGGAGCCAAGTACCCTCGAGTTCCTCTTGCGGTCGTCAGTACGCGGCTGAAATCTCTACCTACCTGCTTCGCTAGCCCAAAATCTGCCACAATAGGGTTGAAATCGCCGTCCAGGAGAATGTTTTCAGGCTTAATATCGCAGTGAATGATGCGATCCCTGCATTCCTCATGCAGATAAACTAATCCTCGTGCAGTGCCCAGTGCGATCTGAAACCGGGTCGTCCAGTCCAACACCTTGTCTGCGTCTTCCGACTTGGAGAAGAGGAAGGAGTTTAGTGAACCGTTAGGCATGTAGGCATACACCAGTAACCTTCGTGAATGTTCTACGCAGAATCCCCACAACCTGACCAAATTCACATGCTGTATTCTGCCAGTGGTGATAATTTCAGCACGGAATTGTTTTTCTACTAACGTGGAACACTCTAATCTCTTCACAGCAACTGGCGTGTTGTCTGGCAGAGTTCCTTTGAACACGGAGCCAAATGCTCCGCTACCCAGCTTATGCTTGAAATTCTCTGTTGCAATTCGCAGCTCTTTGTAAGTGAACCTTTTGAGCGACAATGGCACCTGCTCTTCCACTTTTTTCTTCGAATCTCGTCGACGTTTCCACAGAATAAATGCGGCCGACAGGAGAGCCGAAACAGCAATAAAAGATGCGGCGGTAGAAAGAAAAATAGTAAGTGCAGGCGCTTTGTTGCTTTGCTCTGTTGTCGAGTGCCGCAACTCAGAAGCGGCCACTCTAATGAAGATGGATTGGCCGTCGGACGAAAAGCGCATTCCGAATATATCTCCAAACCACAATTTACAGACGGGTGAATCAGAAATAGCGAAAGCAAAGGCTATGCAGGAGCAATTGTTGAGACAAGCAACCCGGCAGCCTTGCTGTGTTTGGTCATTGTTGTATAAGACAGCTCCTTTTTCGGACAAGTATTGGCTCTTGGCTTCCAAGAAGCCGTCGGTTGTGCCTTCTGTAACAGAGCATTGCAGCGGTCTTCGCCGAGCACACCCGCTTGACCACCAACCTTGAGAGTCGTGCTTGGGGGTGAAGCCATTGATACAACTACACACATCATTCCCATTGCAGAGTCCATACGCCCCGCAGATATCATAGTCACTGCATTGACCTCGGTATGTCTTCCACCACAGACTCCATGTGTCATCGTCCATCCAGACGTAAAGTTCAAGTTCGCCGTTCTCATCAAACAGGAACCGCCCCGTGAGGATATGATCTATCGAGTTTATGCCAAAATCAATGTATATCCTTGAAGGAGAAAGCCTCACACAGGACACTTCAACTGTCTTCTGGGCTTCCAATTCGGGAACCTTAGTAAAATAATTCGCAGTGAATTCCCCGCTAGATCTATATGGAACGGTATTGTTATAGAACATCATCATCTGCGTCTTTCCTGGAGACATGTCCATTCCGAAAGAAAAGAGCCCAATTGCAGGATCCGAAGAACTCTTCCACGAAGTTAGCTTCATGCCTTTCCACATCTTCATGCCAGGCAACCATGTATCTGTCGGATGCGCGAAACTCTCCCAAACAATCACAGACTTGTTGTGAGTGTCCAGCATAATGAAATTACCATAGTCCGTTATCACAGCCCGTGATCCTTTCTGGCCAATATCAGTCGACCAAACTGACCGGCCCTTTCTATCAAACAATTTGAGATGACCGTCTCTCGAGAATTTCAGAACGCCGGGCTTGTCTATGACCGGATTGTCTCTGTTAGCCACCCAAACAATGGCCTTCTGAGAGATTGGAGCATACCAGATGCCAATATACCAATTATTCGTTCCTCTCGGACTGAAAAATCCCAATGCAAACGTGCCATTCTTCGAAATTAGGGTCTGATTTGCAGAAAGCGAAGTCCCCAATAAAAGCGAATCTCCACCATCCGCTGCTAGTGAACTGTAATAATGCGGGACAATAATCATAGCAATTGCTAGGAAGAAATACTTCATCGCTATTTCAATAACCATAGCGTTTGTATCTTTTCTTAACAATTGCTTTCCACTAGTCCTATGTTTCTGGTATATTTTCAAATTTAAATAGAAAATAAATTATATTGCAGGCATTTTTTATTTTCAATTAATTAATTAGCAAGCAATGTTTCTGGAAGTCACCGCATTTACTGAATGTAAGTCAAGTCTTTTGTAAACGCATACAGATACGTTACTACAGGCACTATACGTAGTGAGTTAACTTCGTACAGGTTAATTACATTAGGTTTTCCGTCACATATTTGCCGAATTTTCCGTTTACTATGAATAGTCTCTTAATCTACGCTTTGTTTCTTTGGTCTTTCTTAAAATTAAAGTTTAGAAGTTTTTTAAACAAAAAATCTGTCCGTTGTTGGTAGTTTATTTTGTGTGTTTTTTTTTGAAAAAGCATCAATTTTAATATATTTTTTTTATCAAATAGCTTAAAATTTATATGAATTTTTTTATTTTAAAAAAAATTAATTATATTTTGTTAATTTTTTTTGTTTTTAAAGTATAATTAAAATTAATTATATTCATCATAAAAATAAAAATTATTGTATTAGAATTAATAACCTTTTTTTTAAAATATCAATTATAATTTTTAATTTATAAATTAGTTTTTTTAATTAAATCATGTAATTTGTAATGTTGATGATGATAGAGTAAAGAATCATGGTGAACACTTTTATCAAAATTAAGTTACTCCTATATGCACTTATCATTTATGATGAATAGAGTTCTATGAGAGAAAAAGAGAGATATTCATTGGCTCTAGAGTAATTTAAACTACTACAAATTACTCTAAGTATCAAATTGTCACTTTTATATATTTTTCAATCTAGATTTAAATAAATGTTCCTTCCATATTGTGTAACTTTTATATGATTAAATAATAATTATGACTTTCTAGAACATAGTTACTATTGGAATTCATATATGAAAGAAACCATAAAAGGAGTTCGATTGATATTATGTTGTAAGCAACTATTATACACAAATATTTTGTAACATATAATTTTATTGATTGTCATGGCATTGAAAAAAAAACTATTTAGAAAGAAACCCTCATTACATAAGGAATTGAGCGAAGTAAAATCTAGGGATCTTTTACTACCAAATTATAATATTACAATCCAAGCTTAACCATGCAATATCTGCGATCCAATTCTTTATAACAAAGCATGGTTGTGATGTAACTACATACCTAGCATTCAATTGGTCATGTTGGGCATACAGAGTAGCCTTAAACCCTAATTGTAAACAAAGATTTTGGCACCTAAGGGTCTTTCTTGCCCTTCTAGGGTTTTTCACCTAAAAGGGGAAAGATGGGCCAAAATGCAATGTATACATTCAATATCAATGTGATATGGATAAAATATGCCTAGATGAAATGATCTAAATGCAAAAAATGAATAAAAGTTGTGGATTATAAAAGCAAAACTAAGAAATATGAAGTGTTTGAAACATAACATAGTGTGCAAAAAGACCTATAAAGATGAGTAGAAATGCAAGTAAAAAAAAATAGAAAGATGTAAAATTAGATGTGTGCGCCTGTAAACTTGCTAGGGACTGGAAATGACTCTGATTTTTTTTGAAAATGTTGACTTTTTGACTGACCGAGACTCATTCACCAACCTGGGTGAATTAGTCCCATACCATGGTTTATACTCAGAAGTCTATTTCTGCCAATAGGGTACTGGAATCTACACTCTACTCTGATAGAAACCTCTAGTGGGACTCATTCAGCATTCATGGTGAATTAGTCCTTTTTTCTATTTTCCAAAAATTAAATTTTCAGATTTACACTTTGTCACTTGCACAACACTTCTAGAGTGAATCGTGGATCTAAATCTTTGAAAACACTTGCAAAATAGAATATTATTTTTTTCCTAATTGGGGGTTTTCCTTGATCAAACCCCTGATTTGGTAATTAAACCTTGGATGGATAATGAAATTTGCATAAGACCCTAGCCCTAAGTGTTTCTAAGACTAGGAAAAAATGAAGTAAGACAAAACCATATTCTAATGTGCTAGAATAAGATGTTTAAATGAAGCTTGAATGTTGTAAGACTTCAACCTAAGAAACCCTACAACATTTTAAATGAGTATTAATGACATGCAAACCTTAAATCTAAAGATAGAGAGAAAATGGAAGATTTAATCACTTTGAAAATAGGTCTTTAGGTTTGATTTGATGGCTAGTTGCATCTCCTCAATCTAGATTTCTCCATCATTGCAATGTTGGATGTTGAATAAGACGTGATCTTGAATACCTACAAAAAATCCTATCTTGCTGTCCTAAAGCTTCAACTTTGTTGTAGAAAGAATAATGAATCTTCCTATGAAAGATATTAACACTTGAATTTTAAATTTACTTAGTAAAAATGACTAGTGGATGTGAAATATGACCTAAAAACACATATTTATAGAAATCAATACATAATTAGTCATTATTTAGACCTAAGAGGTCGACATCCATTGAAAATTTGATTTAAGTTAGTGAGTTTCTTGCTTAAAATTGAAAATTCCCCCAAAAGGGACTCATTCGCCACCCTTGGCGAATGGGTCCCACCAAAGGGGACTCATTCGCCCAAGCTAGTGAATGGGTACCACATGTGGTTTTTGGAGGTGGTTTTTTGAGGTACGAATGATTTAAGCATTATTTATTAGGATTTGTATGTTTTTTGAGTGAAATGGGCCTCTAGATAAAAAATAATGAGCATTAGGGGCCTATAAATGTAGTTTTTAAGAGGTTATTTGTGCAAGGGTGTCTAAAATAGGACTGAATTAGGGCAAAAATTGTACATTCTGTAAAGGAGTACAATTTTTATTGTCCACAGTTAGTCCCCACTTTAGTGCCACTATGACTCTACGTGCATATGTAAGCTAAATGACTCCACATAGTATACTTTATTGCATAAAAGGATACTCATTCAAAAGACAAGTGAATGAAGCCCCTAGTGTAGTTCCTTACAAAACCACAACATTAGGAATTGCATCCTACAACACAAATTTGTAACTAGTTGTCCAAAAATCCTTTTATCTAACTTCTAGAAATCAAATTTGAGGGTAGATGAATGCCCCCCCTTGATTCTGCTTGTTTTATGGAGGTGGAATCAAGGTAGCAATCTAGCCACATCAAATAAGGAACACATAGTGTATGACATTTCCAAGTACCATGTCACATAGCAATAGACAATTGATAATGTCAGGTGTGAAATCATGATTCCAACCCATCAAGCAACATCAAAAACAAAGTTCCCTAGTGCCTATTATGGTGTTTTGTTAGAAAAGTACTTTATTAACTCTTAAGAGAGGAATAACCCTTGTTTTATACATAAGAGTAGAAAAGGATGAAAAGAGTTAAAAAGAGGTAAAAGGGGAGTAATTTTCCACTTACTATGTCATTTACTTTCTTGTAGTGTGAGAGTGATGACCAACACTGAAAGATGCTGAGTAGACGAGATTACAGGCCTACGCAACTGGATGTGCTTTGAGACCAGGTGGCACGCGGTGAGCAACATCATGAAGTGAGTCAATTCTTTGACCTATGCTTAGTGTTTTTGCAGTGATTTAATGATTTTTAATGCATTTATAGGTTAATTTAGGATCTTGGAAGAAAAGTTCACAAAGTGTCCCATTCGTTTGCAAAGTGTCCCTTTTGTTTGCAAAGTGTCTTGTTTCTTCACAAAGTGTCCCATTTCTTTGCAAAGCATCCCACTTTTTTGCAAAGTTTCCTGAAAGGGTTCTAAAGTTTCTAGGGCCTTTAAGAAAGCACACTAGAAGAACAAGTTAGTACACTTGCATGATGAATAACATAAAAAATTAAAGATGTTAGATGAGTTTTAGAGCATATTGTTGTGATTTTGATAGGTACTCACCCATTCACGACAGTGACTAGGGGTCAAAAATTTGAACTTTTTGATAGACCTAGCCCCAACACTATCAGTAGGGGAGACAAAGCACCTTCAAGCCATAGGCATCTATTGGGCATACCTCATGCTTCCAATGAGGTACCACGATGCTATGTGGATGTCTCTCTATGAGCGCTGGGATGCAAATACATGCACATTTCACCTCCTTACTGGGGAGATGACAATTACCTTAGAGGATGTACACTGTATTCTCTGAGTTCCTATTCAAGGAGAATGGGTGTGCTTCCTAGGAGATCGATGATTTCATGAGCAGAAGTCCAACATGTAGTACTACCTTGATGGGCCAGTACGTGATGAGCACGTGAGGGTACGAATCAAGCTACTGATGCTACTATATTCATGAGCTCTAGTGGTGAGGTGGATCTTGATGCACACAGCGGTGCAAGTACTCAATCCAGATGGACGAGCGACACACCTTGATGGAGGATTAGTTCACTTGATTCACATGATGGAAAAGTACCAGATGGTATATGCTTGGGGTTGTTGTATCATGGCACACTTGTATTATGATCTAGGTCAATTTTTTATTTCGAGAGATAGACAACATGATGCAATGCACACTTTTGTAGGTTTGGTGCCTTGAGCATATCACATGCACCAAGCCCATCGATTTGCCATGTGTTATAGTCGTACAGTATCCTCAAGCCTTCAACTATCCTATGTGATGCTTATGGTAGTATGGAGACTTGCATTTTTGGAGGGTGAGATTTGATTGGCTAGAGGAGGATGAGATCCTTTGGAGACCTTATTAGCTAACATTGCAGTGGCTAGATCCCACAAGATAGTCGAGGAGGATGTAGCTAGATAGATTTTTGGTTGGCTGGCATGACCACGTAGTACGTCCCTTCTATTATGGTCAAGTCATGCGGTAGTTTGGATAGGTTTAGACACCACTGAGGGCATGCCCCTTTATTAGGAGATTAGTGTGGAGTGCCTGAAGAGGAGGTGATACCACATCACTCACTATAGACCATGTTGTCTAGAGTGACTCCGATGACTCAGATCATGATCAGCCTCCAATCTCTAACATTGATTATGTCAGTACAACAAATGAGCATGAGGAGTGGTGGATAGTGACACGACCAACTCCTATATTTCTTATGGATGTCCCTATAGGTGATGCAAGAACAGTGCCAGATGAGGGAGATGAGGCAGAGGAAAGGGCCAAGGAGGTACGATACATGGTTATAGACATATTCACTGATGTTATATATGATTAGTATGATGAGGAGGCAGATCCTGACTGTGATAGTGAGGACGGAGGAGATGAGGATGAGGATAAGGAGGAGGATGACGAGGAGGAATACAAGGAGGAGCCACCCCTGAGTGAGAGTGATGAGTAAATATTTAGGGATCAACATGAATGGGGAGATCTCTCTCCCATCTCTATGTTGAGATCACGAGCAATAGCTGCAGTAGGCACCAATATTCACAGTCATGGAGAGGCTGGCACATCCTCCATGCCCCCTACATAGGATGATGTTGATATTGTTCATCCTACCAGAGATATAGGTGATGATATTTGATTTTATGCATGTATTTTAGTATGTATACTCCTTATATGTATATATATCATGATGGATACTAATTGTATACTATTTCTACCTTGCAGGAGTGATGAGAGACTAGTGGGAGCTCTATTGTTAGGCAACTACAAAGATAGTGCATGCATCCATCAACGAAGAGGAGATGGACCCACATTATATGCCCTCATCGATCGTGGAGGAGGATCCATGGTCCCTTAGACCATTCACAAGGCTACGGGAAACATATGAGAGTGTCAGAAGATGACTTTGTCAAGCTGAGACTACAGGACAGTCATCCTAGACTCTAGAAAAGGTGGAGAGACTACAAGAAAATGTATCATAGCTCTAGGTGGAGAGGGAATAGATAGCAAGGGAGCACCAGGTGGCTCTTAGACAGATACATGGCCTAGAGTTTGAACTCAAGTTCATTAGATCATGGTCACGATCACATACAATCATCTCCTGATGTCATGCTACTGAATCATGAGCACTAGAGCCCGAGGGAGCTAGTTCCCACAGACCTCAGTGATATTGTATATTGTGATGAGATGTACATTAAACTTTGGATATATATATATCTGTGTGTGTGTGTGTTGCCAAAAATTGTATACTCTTGAAGAAAGAGGCAATTTTGTGGTAAAACTAGGTCCTACTTTAGGCACCTTCCATCAATCACCCCTTAAAATTGCATTTATAGGCCCCTAATACTCATGATTTTGGACTTTGAGGTCTAATTCACCCATGAAACCACTTAAATCTCAACAAATATCATTGAAACCACTCAAATTTTGTGAAATCCACCAAAAATATCCCTAGTGGGACTAAATCACCCAAGATGGTGACTTAGTCCCTTTTGGGGTATTTTCCACTTTTGAGTAGGGATTTCATTAATTCAATTTAATTTTTTAATGGATGTCGGCCTCGTAGGTCTAAATAATAGGAAAATTAGGTGTTGATGCTTATAAATACACATTTTAAGTCATTTTTCACATCTCCTAGTCAATTTTACAAAGCAAAAATCAAAATTCAAGAGCAAAAGTGTCTTACAGAAGAAGATTCAATAGCATTTTGTAGCAAAGTTGAAGCTTTAGGGCAGCAAACTAGGGTTTTTGCAGGTCTTCAAGCTCACTCCTTGTTCAAGATCTCACATTGCGAAAGATTGATCATGGATGCCTATGGTGAATCATGGAAAAATCTAGGTTGAAGAGATGCAACTAGCCATCAAATCACACCTAATGACTTGTTTTCAAAGTGATTCTGGTCACGCCCACAAAAGTATATGAAAATCACAGTAAAACCTTTCCTGGGAATTGGACATTCCAACAAGTGACTAATATCTCTCTATGGACGTTCATTTACTTGTCAAACCAGGGGACGTATACTTTAAATGGCGTAGAAAAATATATGCACTAAGAACTAGTTTCGGTCAAATCTTAGCAGAGATAAATGCTGAAAAGGAATTCTATCTATGCTACAGGAAGGCAATGCAAAGTTCTTTCACTCAACTATGATTTGATTAAAACAGAAAATAGAACAGCTACGACTAAAACACAAACTATGAACTGGCCTTATGCTACAGGAATAGGCACAGGGATGGATTCCCTATGCTGCAGGAGCAATACAAGACTGAGTTTGTATGAAGACTTCAAAGATGAAAGCTAACTGAAGATCAACAGAAAAGAACAACTAACTAACTAGATACAGATACTTACTAAGTGGGCTCCCTTAGCAAGCATCTACTGATTACACAAGTGCTAAACTCAGAACTTCATTTAACTTTATTCATGAAAATAGAATCGTATACATCGCTTTGTTGATATAGAAACTAACAACAAACTTCGTCTCTTGTCAAACAGATTCTGCTTTTCATTATCATACTAACTCTTACATGATATATGCTATCTTCCTATCACTATGCTTCTATCTTACTCTCACTATCATCTCTCTCCTCTCACTCGCACAGGAGGATTACTTTATTTAAAATTAGGAGAACAACTAACTAACTAACCCTATCAAAGAAAGACGTGGAAGTAAAGTGTATCCCAGAATCAAGGAACAAACTTTATAAATGAATTTATGCATTCAACCCGATCCAGAGAGAATCTAGCGCTCCACTCTTTCTAGATTGAATGTCATTAAAAATCTTTCCCAATGGTTTCGGTCAAAGAGTCTTCGCCAGAGCTTCCTCGAAGTCGTGTAGGAAATGGACTTTACTGCAAGACTGAGATCAGCTGCGTTTGACTTGATCATTCTTTAACAACCTGTGAAATAAAAGGTAACAGATGCGACAGAAAAGGCATATGGCACATACACGATATCCATTCATTAATCACACATTTAAATCTATTTCATCATTCAAAAACTATATGCGATATACCAGTTATTTAGGGAGTCAACGGGGCAATAAATGTAATCAAGTCAACACAATAAGCTGCAGGAATATGCAAATTTTTTGCTACAGGATATCCCCATAAAAGGTTTCAAAAGAGTTTTTAAACAACCACGAATAACAAAAGTAAAGGCATTAAAAGTTCATCATAATATCCAAACTATGAGCATATTTTGGGCTCATCACTGCCCCCTACTTAGCCTAATGCTGGTCCTCCAGCATTAACTTTCCTGGTAGTTTCTCTGAAATTGGTGGTTGCTGCATGACTTTGAAATAGATTTCCAAAATTGTAATAAAATCCTATGAAAGCCTGGCACCTTTCATACCTACGGTCCTCTAAATCATCATTAAGATTGGTAGCCTGATAAGGATAAAGGGGCCACATTAGCACAGGAGGCCTGAATGTCAATGGCAACCATAGTTCAAATCTCTTTTGAAGTCCCAATTGTATGTATCTGCTTGATCGTTGAAGAGCTGCTATGAAATTTAAGGGACTGTGAGGTTCGGATCTTCTTAATCCAACAGTTAATCTTTCCCATCTTTTCTCACTTCTGGTGTATGACAGTCTCCAAAATGAATATGACTGTTCCTAGAATTCATCATATACCTATTTCCTGATATCAAATGTCTTCTCTCTGGCTGTAATATTATTAATGCCATATGTCAGAGCAAATCCGTCTTTCAACATTGCATGGGGGTTTGAATTTTGAGAGTGTAATGGAATAGGCTCATTTCTCTCAACTTCTTCATATGTTTCCCATTGCCTGCCATAATTTGCTTCATTTTCTTCCTATGACATAAATGATCTCAAATAGATATCACCAATATATAGAAGAGGGTTCCGTTATGTTTCAGATGGAATTAAAAAGTCATATAAATAAAATTCACACAGAGAATTTCTTAACCAATTAGGGGCTATCTGGTATGCCTCGTAAAATTCTTTAGCAGTGTGAAGTATAGGATCTTGATTTCTAGAAATTCTGATTAGTTGGAACCATAAGAACTATTCCTTAAGGCATAGAGCATAAACTCTGGGTGGTGTTCTGCATTCCATAATTTGACCAATTACTTTTAACATTTCATCCATTTTTGCTTTCAACTCAACAATTTCCTATTTCTAACTTTCAATTTTCTTTTTCAGTTTCTTTCATTCTACTTCCCATAGACTTTGTTGCATGTCAGTCTAGGTTATGTGCCGAAAAGTCAGGGTTTGCAATGTAACTAGTTCACAGTTAGCTTTGACATATTCCAGAAACTCAATCAAAAACATCTTCTTATAAACAACAATGGCTTTACAAGTTGCATGATGAAATGTAGCTTCACTAGGCACATTCAATTGTTCAGTTAGTTCCTGCTCTTGCTGCATGATAAATTCTTGTTGCTGCAGTGGAGAAGACTATGCTTCCTCCAAAAATTGCATAGCAGTGGTAGCCAAGTCATCAAGACCCGGTAACCCTTGCTCATTATGCTCCATTTTGTTTGACTCAACTTGTTCTTCTTCAGGAACGAATGAACTCTGAGCAGCATTCTTAGACACATTCTGAGAAACATCAAATTCAGACCCTACAGACCCTTCTGAAATTACAATAACCTCTGGTTGAGGTGAAGCAGGGGAGGTCTTAGATTGTTTCCTTATGGAAACTCTTCTTGGCACTAGTACGGCTGCAGGAGGTGTTCTTGTAGCCTTCCTTTTTTCTGGTCTACTTAGAGGGTTCTGCCCTACCAGAGGATGATGGTGAACTGGTGTTAACAACAAGTGTTGTTGTAGGAGAGACGGCTACAGGGGAAGGTGCTGCAGGAGAAGAGCATTGCCTTTTCTGAGAATAAGAGTCAGACTCTAGGGTTTGTTCTGCCCCAGATGACTCACATGCCTTTGTTTTTCCCTTCTCTCTCCTAGTGGTAGACCTAGTTTGCACCTGAGCAGAGGATTTCGGTGGGGGAGCTGTAGGACCAAGTGCTACAGGAGTAGATGACCCTTGCCTTGTTCTACTGGTAGATGCAATTTCTTTCTTCTTTTTCTGAGGCTGTGGGGTAAGTACCCTGGGAGGTTGTGGAATTTGCAAGCTCTTTTGAGCAATAAATTATTGCCAAGAAAGAGGTGAGACATCTCTCAAAAAGTGTTCAATCAGTAATTTGATAAGGCCATGGTGAGCAACAAAATTATCTTTCCCTTGTTGAGTTTCATGGGAACTTTGTTCTAGAAATTTTAACAAAAAATTTGAAACATTTACAACTAACCCATGACTCATATGGCTTAATAATTTGAAATGATAAGAATGCAGGTAGGAGAAACAACCTTCACAAGTTAAATATCTGATTATGTAAGCAACATACTTTGAATAAAGAGGAGGCAATGATACCCGCTTGCATTCCTTCTTGGAGACTTCCAAAGGTCTATCAGTGGGAATTGAAAAATCAGCCCTTGCAGAGGCAACATTAGAGGAAAAATTTTCTCCAGCGGCTAGAAGCCCGGTTACTTCAGCAATTTTGTCTTCAATTGCAACAACCGTTAGACCCCATATAGTAGTTTCCCCTTCAGAAAGGGTTCTCAAAAATTCTTCAGCAACCTCCTCATCAAAAGCATTTAAACTCAAGAAATAGTTTAACCATCCATAGAGACTGAATGCATGGACTGTTTGAGGATTTTGCAATAATAATTCATGAGCTACAGGCTCATGTCATACCAGCTGAACACCCATGTTCACAGTTTTCCCTTAATTGAACTCAATTCTTTGCTAAAAATTCAAATTCTATATTTCCCTTTCTGCTCTGGTTTTTCTTCTGTCGTGCCGTCACATTTCTTTCTTTTCCAAAAATAATGTTTTTGAACAAGTAGTCTTAATTGTAATTTACAAGAAAAACATGCAATAAAGAAAGACATGCGATCACATTTGGAAAGTACAAGAAAAGTATTAAAGAAAGGTTATTTGCGCAGTTATGGTAGCGACGAAAAGACAGGTTTTAAAAGGTGGATTACCCCGCCCCCTACTTAGAGTATGACATGTGTCCTCACATGTACTAAAGAATAGGCGGAGATCTGGTAATGATGACTGGTACTGTCATAGTAGTAAATGAATAGAATAAAATAAATCAAATATGTGATAACAAAAGATATGGCGTACGTTTGATAATTGCATGTATGTGTGAAGAAAGATGGCAGCGTCTGTATGAGTTGACAGTTGGGAATGATATCTTAATGAAGGGTGATGCGGATGGATGAGGTGGATGGGTGATGTGGGAAAACGAGATGAATGGATGGAATGGATGGATAGAATGGATGGATGGGAGATAAAGAAATGAGATGGGGCGATAAATGAAAATGGAGAAAAAGGGTTTCCTTAAAAAGAAAACCTTTATTATGAGCATACTTTTCAAAATTACGGTGAAGCTGCAGGAGAAAGGGTAAATCCTTCAGCTGCAGGAAGAGTAGTGGGAGGAACTTGAACGAACTGCTGCATGAATTCTTCCTTTGAAACTAGTTTATGGTACAACCGGAGTTGGTGGCCATTAACTAGCAATTTGAAGCAGACTAGATCAATTGTCACCAGCTGTACAGCTCCATTGTCTAACACATTTTCAACTTCAAAGGGGCCAAGCCAGCATGTTGTGAGCTTACCTTAGTTCTCTTGATATCTAGAATCATATAACAGAGCTCAATCACCAGCAGAAAATTTTCTGGTTTTGATGTGTTGATCATGCCATTTCTTCCTTTGCTGTTGGATTGCTTCTGTGTGCTGTAGGGCGACTTTTCTCATTTCATCCAAAGCATTTAGCTGTAGGAGATAGTCCTTCTGTACTTCAGATATTTCCATATTGAGTTCAAGAGCTGTCCTTAAAGTTTTGTGTTCAAATTCTATGGGCAACATGGTTGTTTTCCCATAAAGTAGTTCAAAAGGTGTAAACCCAGTTGTTGTCTTCCATGTAGTTCTATAGGCCCAAATTACTTCAGGAAGTCTACTACTCCAATCTTTTCTATGGATCTATACTGTCTTTGTTAGGATCGCCTCAATTTCCCTCTTTGTTACCTCCACCTGACCATTGGCTTGAGGATGATAGGGGTTGGACTTCCTATGTTTAATTTTATAGTCATTTATTAGTGCAGTGATCAGATTCGATGTGAATTGAGCTCCCTGATCAGTTACAAGCTCTCTGAGAACTCCAAATCTAGTGAAAATTTGTTCATACAGAAATTCAGCAACCTTGTTATCTCGAGCATGAGTCATAGCTTTTACCTCAACCCATTTTGTTACATAGTCTGTGCAAACTAGAATGTATGACTTGCCATTTGATAGTGGATCAATTGGTCCTACAAAATCCATCCCCCATTTATCAAAAGGGGTGAATATTACCTGCAGATATAGTGGCATTTCATCTAACTTGGTTGGTCTTCCCATACGCTGGCATCTGTCACATTTCCTTGTATAGGCCACATCATCCTAGTGTAGTGTTGGCCAGTAGTACCCTATTGTAAGAACTTTCATTAATGTTCTTTTTGCTGCAAAATATCCCCCATATGGTTCATCATGGCAAGCATGCAAGATATCATAAGTTTCATCTTCCCTTACACATCTTCTCATCACTTGATTAGGTCCAGTATAAAATAGACAATTTTTAATCCATGAAAAATTAAAACTTTTCTCTATTAACAATTTCTTTTCTTTTGGAAAAAAATGTGCTGGTATTCTGCTTGCTGCTAGATAATTGGCAATGTCTGCATACCATGGTGTATATGCAGCAATAGAAAACAAGTGTTCATCGGGGAACCTATCATCAATGACCTCGTGTTCAGTAGGTGCAATTGATTTAAGTCTTGATAAAAAGTCAGCTACAACATTAGCTCTTCCTGGTTTGTCAATGATTGTAATGTCAACTTCTTGTAACAATAGGAGCCATCGTGCCAATCTACTAGAGATGGCAGGTTTGTTCATCAAATACTTGATTGCTGCATGGTCAATGTGGATAAAAATCTGATAACTTATGACATAATGCCTAAATTTATTCAAAGTATACACTACTGCGAGCAATTCCTTTTATGTAACAGTATAATTGAGCTCAGGACCTTGAAGGTTCTTGCTGATAAAATAAATAGCATGCTCAATTGAATTTTCTTTTTAACTTAAAACTACTCCTTTACCAAAATCAGAGGCATCAGCATGTATGTGAAAATGTAAGTTCTATTTTGGACCTTGAAGAATAGGGGCTTTAGTAAGCAAGTCCTTTAGTTGCAGGAAAGATTTTTCACAGGCCTCTGTCCACTTAAATTGAGAATCCTTTGTTAACAAGGCATAAAGTGGGATGGCAATTTTACTGAAATCTTTTATAAACCTTCTATAATGCCCTGCATGGCCAAGGAAACTTCTAACATCTTTTTGTTTTGCAAGAGTTTGTAAATTCAAAATAACTTCAATTTTAGCAGGGTCAACCTGAATTCCATTCTTTGAAATATGATGACTTAGAACAATACCTTCCATCATTAGAAAACACTTTTCACTGTTTAGAGACAAATTTTGCTCTCTGCACCTTTTCAACACCTTTTCTAAATTCACTAGTGCTTCTTCAAATGTGACTCCATAGATAGTGAAATCATCCATATAAATCTCCATATAGTCATGAGATATATCAGCAAAGATACTAATTACTACTATCTGAAATGTTGCTGGCACATTGCATAGACCAAAAGGAAAGACCAAATAAGCAAATGTTCCCCATGGACAGGTAAAAGTGGTCTTATCTTGATCTTCAAGGGAAATTTTTATTTGATTATATCCACTGTAACCATCCAAAAAGGAAAAATATATTTTGCCAGACAGTGAGTCTAATACTTGGTCTACAAAAGGTAGTGGAAAGTGATCTTTTTTAGTGGCATTGTTCAACTCTCTGTAATCTACACACACTCTCCATTTTCCACCTTTCTTGGGACAATAACTAATGGAGAAACCCATTGACTGTCAGAAATTGGATAAATAAAACCAGCATCAAGCAACTTTTGAAGCTCATTTTTAACTATTTATCTAAGTGCTGGATTTACTCTTCTTTGAGGTTGCCTAATTGGTGAACAATCTTTTTTGATATATATCCTATGAGTACAAATTCGAGGATCTATTCCTTGCATGTCCCAATATTCCCATGCAAAATTTTTATGCTATTCTTGTAGCATTATTAATAAGACAGCCTGTTGAGATTGTGACAGCTTTCTATTGACATTCAAATAATGACCTGAAGACAATTCTATCTGCTTAGTGAGATTACTCATAGAACGTACAGGTGATATTTGTACCTCTTGTGGAAGCAAGTTATAAAAAATTGCTAGAAGTTTAGGCAGTGAACTCTCAGAATTTGGTTGTTGCAAGAAACATTGTAGATGGTTGCCACTTGGATCATATGAACTACCCGTATCAGGGTTGAACTGCAGAATTTGAAAAAATAAAGCATCCTCACTCTGAAGTTGTGAGAATGGATTATTTTGAAGCATCATTAATTGAGCCAAAGAATTGGCTTCTTCAGTTTCTTCCCCCACATCTAGCTAAACAGGTTGGGACAAATCTGGTTGAGGTCTAGCAGGCGGATACAAAGCCAATCTTTTTGTGGACTGCCCATCAGAAATGGTCATATCTCCAGGACGACATCCTATAAAAGCATCAATAGTGGCTAACCATGGTCTACCAAGGATAACTGGATACCCTCCTAAAGTTGTCTTAACTGATAATATTGTGAAATTAGCAGGATACTCCCAAGATTCAAGAGTGATAATTACATCTTCAACCATCCCATCAGGTTTAACTGTGGAGCTATCTGCAAGCTATAGAACTGTGGGTGTAGACCTAATATTTGAAATGTTCAAGGAGTCCATGGTATGCTTTGTCATGACATCAATGGCAGCACCTAAGTCAATCAAAACATTTTTTATAACTTGGCCATTTATATGTATCTGCACTACAGGAATTCTAGGGTTAATATACTTTGGGATGACTACATTTCCCAACATTATATTAGTCAATTTCCTTAAGACATGAATTTTTTGAGGATCATTTTTCTTTCATCTAGGCTTATTTAAACAGGCCTCTTTAATAGCTTTTCCAAAAAAGGGAACATCTTTAATAGCCTGAAATAAGGGGATTTGAATCTGTACATTCTTGAGCTGATCTAGAATGTCAAAAGTGGGTTCTTCCATGGACTTAGATGCATTACTTTGCAACCTCTGAGGAATAGGTGGTTTGTCTTGACTATGCAAAATAGGCTCCTTAGAAACCGTATCAGTTATGGGCATATGCTTAGCAGGAATAGCAGGTGCAGTAGATTCTTCAAGGGGAGAATCTGGTATTTCAATAATTAGAGGTAGTTTTGGAGTAGGTAAAGTGGTTCCAGACCTCAAATGGATGTCATTAATGTTTAAGGCATAAGCTTGATATTGGTTGGTTTCGGCAAGATACACAGGCTGCTGTGGCTGCTATTGTTGCTTATTATTGGAATTTGGCAAGGGCTAGGCAGGCATAGGCATTTGTTTTGGAGGTCCAGTATTTGTGGCAGTTGTTGTAGGAGGTGGCATGAGGGCCTGTGGTTGTGGCTGTGGAAGCTACAGGAATCTAGGGGACTGGTTTTGCCATTGCTGAGGACCTCTCCATTGAGAATTTTGCTGCCAATTACCTAAAGGTGGGGTCCATTGTCCTTGTGGCTATTGCCAACCTCCTTGAGGAGATTGCCATTGCGGGTTTTGATAATTAGACCAACTTGGTTGAGGTGGATTCCAGGGTGGTGGTGGTCCATATTCATGTTGCCATTGGTTATTATAGCCAGAATAAGGATTACCAAAAGTTAAAGGATCTCGAGGCATACCTTATTTTTGAGCCCATGGTCTCCTTTGTGCAACAAAAAAAATTTGATCATCATCACCTTCTACTGGCTTGAAGTTAGTAGGTAGTTGCCTAGCTTCCAAATTAGCCACCATCTTGCATCTGCAGTCATGCTTCTTTTGTCTGCAGTATGGACAAAACTCGGCCAAAACTGCCTCAGCTTCCTCATGTTTCTTCTGAGCTTACATAGTGTCTAGTTGTGTAGCCATATTATTAATGATGTCTTGCTTGAAGTCAGATAGCAAATTTGTTATCTCCATCTGGGAAACTCCACCATAAGAAGACTTCCCCATTGTAGCATGATAACCTCGACCTTTCTTAACTATTGCTCGAGAGTAGTTAAGACATATTTTCTTTATATCATCCCAAGGCAGTTGGGTTATATCACCTCCTCCTATCATGTCCAGGGCATCTATACAAGCATCACTGATTCCCCTTAAAAAGAGTAGTTTATGAGAGTGTTCATTGAGAGTATGGTTTGAGTTCCTTTTTAGTGAAAACAAAAATCTGAAAAATATAATCTTCTAGACTTTCATCCTCCTTCTGCTGAATTTAGAATATGTCATCACCTTTGCTGGCACTCTTACAATATTCCTTATACTTCTCAAGTAATTTCATCTACATGGTTGCCCAACTATCTACAATGCCTCTTCCCAAACTCATGAACCATCTGAGAGCTCCCTCCTTCAAGGTGGAAGGAAATAACTTCAGTTTATGGGCGTCTGAGTTGTCATAACTTTGACAAAGGACATCAAACTCAAACAGAAAAGTTTCAGGGTCCTCTGTGACTAGGCCATAGAATTTTGGAAGTAGTGAAGAAGGTATATTCTTAAGATTGTCAATATCTCATTCAGGAACAATGGGAAACTCAAAAGTAGGAGGTGGATTATTAGGTGGGTTATTTGCCATGTTTGTTTGCTGGAATAGCAGAGCGAATGGATTTTCCTCAGGTTCATTGTCAGCTGGGTCAAATGGTAGTTCAAAAAATAAGTTTTCAGGGAGGAACCTTCCTAGTGCATCTCTTCTTCTTCTATGTATATAATAAGATGAATAGTGGCTTGAAATATTTTGAAAATTTGTGACTAATAAGCTAAGCTAATGCTATAAATGACTTCTGACAAATTCTTAGCTGGACGCCATCCCCGACAATGGCGCCAAAAATGGTCGCGCCCACAAAAGGATATGAAAATCACAGTAAAACCTTTCCTAGGAATTGGACATTCCAACAGGTGACTAATATCTCTCTATGGACGTTCATTTACTTGTCAAACTAGGGGACGTATACTTTAAATGGCACGGAAAAATATATGCACTAAGAACTAGTTTCGGTCAAATCTTAGCAGAGATAAATATTGAAAAGGAATTCTATCTATGCTACAAGAAGGCAATGCAAAGTTCTTTTACTCAATTATGATTTGATTAAAATAGAAACCATAACAGCTACGACTGAAACACAAACTATGAATTGGCCTTATGCTGCAGGAATAGGCACAGGGATGGATTCCCTATGCTACAGGAGCAATACAAGACTGAGTTTGTATGAAGACTTCAAAGATGAAAGTTAACTGAAGATCAACAGAAAAGGACAACTAACTAACTAGATATAGATACTTACTAAGTGGGCTCCCTTAGCAAGCATCTATTGATTACACAAGTGCTGAACTCAGAACTTCATTAAACTTTATTTATGAAAACAGAATGGTATACATCACTTTGTTGATATAGAAACTAACAACAAACTCTGTCTCTTGTCAAACAAATTCTTCTTTTCATTATCATACTAACTCTTACATGATATCTGCTATCTTCCTATCACTATGCTTCTATCTTACTCTCACTATCATCTCTCTCCTCTCACTCGCACAGGAGGAGTACTTTATTTAAAATTAGGAGAACAACTAACTAACTAACCCTATCAAAGAAAGACGTGGAAGTAAAGTGTATCCCAGAATCAAGGAACAAACTTCATAAATGAATTTATGCGTTCAACCTAATCCAGAGAGAATCTAGCACTCCACTCTTTCTAGATTGACTGTCATTAAAAATATTTCCCAACGGTTTCGGTCAAAGAGTCTTCACCAGAGCTTCCTCGAAGTCGTGCAGGAAATGGACTTTATTGCAAGGCTGAGATCAGCTGCGTTCGACTCGATCATTCTTCAACAACCTGCGAGACAAAAGGTAACAGATGCGAAAGAAAAGGTGTATGGCACATACACGATATCCATTCATTAATCACACATTTAAATCTATTTCATCATTCAAAAACTGTATGCGATATACCAGTCATTTAGGGAGTCAACGGAGAAATAAATGTAATCAAGTCAACACAATAAGCTACAGGAATATGCAAATGTTTTGTTACAGGATATCCCAATAAAAGGTTTCAAAAGACTTTTTAAACAACCACGAATAACAAAAGTAAAGGCATTAAAAGTTCATCACAATATCCAAACTATGAGCATATTTTGGGCTCATCAGATTCCATCTTCCATGTTCTTCTTATCTTCATATTTAAGGTTTGCACTATATTTTACATATCATTTACATTCATTTAAAGTGTTGTAGGGTTTCTTGCATTGAAGTCTTGCATAATTCAAGTTCCATTCAATCGCCTCATTCTAGCACATTATAATAGGGTTTTATCTCATTTTCAACTTTTCTTAGTCTTAGACACACTTAAGACTAGGGTTTTTATGTAGATTTTGTCATTCACAAAGTTTAAATACCAACTAGGGGTTTGACCAAGGAAAAACCCCCATTAGAAAAAAATCTATCTTGTGTTTTGTAGGGTTTTTTGAAGATTCAGATCCAAGTTTCTATCAAGAAGTAGAGTGCACTTGTTGTGGGCTTCCATTTCCACTTTCAGATTTGCAAAAAATCCATACTGGACTAAGTCGCCCATAGTGGTGACTTAGTTCCACTACATTGATTTTTTAGAAATTTTTATAGATTCATCTACTCTTTTGGCTGAACCAGATTTTTGGGCAGTTTCCCCGAATCAGGACTAAATCACCCAACCTGGCAACTTAGTCCCTCTAGGCTTAAAAATTAGAATCTCAAGCATTTTAGAAGTCTCTTCAATTTCTAGTTTGCTCCTCATCAATTTCTAGGTGCATAATTCCTATTTTACATCTTTATTTTATCATTTATTACATCCATTTTACTTTTTTGCATATCACACTATGTTTTCAAACAAGTTTATTTTTCTAAGTTTTGCACCATTAGATTACTTCAATTTTAGATCATAGCATTAGGAAATCTTAATTAGGCATAATACATTTCATGAACATAGAATTTGAGTGTAAACCCTTGCATTTTGAGACCCCTTTCAATCTCCTTTCTCCTTTTAGGTGAAAAACCGTAGGAGGAGAAAAGCATTGTGTGGGAAAACCAAAATCACTATTTACAATATATATATATATATATATATATATATATTTATACATGAGCATTTGATGCTTTATTATTTGTCTTAATGTTTTCAAATGTTAAATGGCAATGTGATTAATTAAACATCCTTTGTAAGATTACTTAATTAATGTCTTCATGATTTAACAAAGTTTATGTGATCTAAGTAAAACTTATTGCAGTTTCTTTTAGATACAACATGATGATTAAGTATGTTATGCTAAATTAAATATTGTTAATGATCTAACTTATCATAATACACCAGACAAATTTGAATGGTATGAAACCCAAAGTAATTATAAAAGTGAATGAAATAATCACTTTAGTGCTCAAGACATGCATGATTAATTTGTCAAGAATGAAGCAATGTGAAAGCATATAGGATAGGACCCAATAGCTCTAACAACACTGATTTATCATTCACACTATTCAAAGAGATTAGACATGATACCATCACAAATGTGTGACATTGATAGGTTCTTTAAGGGGTGTGCCATCTAGTTTAGTTAACATGTATGCATTAGATCCAAAATTTTGGTTAACAATGCAAGGTCCTAGCCAATTGGAACTAAATTTGTCACATTCATTTGGGTTGGCATTGACACTATACTGATTAGTAGATAGAACTAAGTCAACCTTGTGGAATGAATTAAGGATAACATTAAGGTTTTAATGATTATGTTTCCTTTTGCAATAAGCTTGAAGATGTTCAAGAGCATTAATGTGTTGTTCATCGAGCATCTCAAGCTGATGCAATCATTTTTTTCTATAATGTGTATCCTCAAGAAGTCCTTGAAGATAAATCCTTACATTAGGAATTTCTAACTCCAAAGGCATTATTGCTTCACTACCATAAACCAAATTATAAGGTGTAGTCCCGGTGGAAGATCAAACACTTGTACGATAGGCCCAAAACGCATAAGGTAATTGTATGTGCCAATCTCCATGTTTTTTATTAACAGTTTTATTCAAAATTTGTTCAAGAACTTTATTAGTTGATTCAACTTGATAATTAGATTATGAGTAATAAGGTGTCAAAAAACTATGTTGGATATTAGAGGTCTCCAAAAAAATTTCACTTCATTATTCTTAAATGGTGTACCATTATCAGAAACTAATGCGAAAGGGAGTCCAAAGAGAGCAATAATGTGTTCTAAGATGAAATGAAATATTACCTCACCTGTTGTAGATTGAAGAGGAATGGCCTTTACCCATTTTGTAAGATAATCAGTTGTCGTGATGATAAAGGTATGTCCAGCGGAAGGAGGTGAATTTTTTTCTATAATGTCCAATCCCCAAACTACAAAGGGCCATATCGAAATTTGAGTTTGAATTTCACTAGCAGGAGCATGATGTAAATTGCTACGTTCTTGAAATTTATGAAATTTTGAAACATAATCAAAGCAATCATGTTCCATGTTGCACCAATAATACCCAATATGGATAATTTTTTGAACCGATGTTGTAATGCCCCTTTGTTTGCCTTGTCTGGACAACTTCTTTGATTTCAACTAGACTTTATGGGGTTGTTTATCCTGACTTTATGTTAATGTTTCATAAACTTTATGACACTGTTGACTATATTGGTGAAGGGGATGGTATTGCATCACTCGCCTGCAAGTGCCCTGTGATTTCTGCGATTCTCTCTTCAAGGTGTGTATGATTTATTATCTTGATACATGTACAACATTTACTTTGTTGTGGGTTTGTAGGTACAAGACAATGGCTTCACCTGGTTTCACAAGTCTTAGCATGTCCACTACCCAATACTAATGTTCATTGGGAGATAGTAACAAGTTAACCTAATCAAACCTTTACCTTAGTATAGTGTGTTTTCAGTCTGTGTATTGGTCGTATTCTTTATCCATGCTGTATTGATATTTTATTTATTGTGCAAGTTTTATTGTGAAGATTAAATTATATTTTGTGATTAAGTATTTAATTAATTTGTATTATTAAAATGGAGAATTTATAATAAATAAATAAATAAATTTAATTTAAGTTATTATAAAGTAATTTTAGTTATTTGATTAAATACGAATTAAAATAAATAAGTTATTTAAATATGATTTGAAATAAATAAATTATTTTAATTTCAAATGCATGTTATTGGGAAAAGATCTTAGAAATATCTTGGTTGTTAAAGACAAGATATTTGTTGTGTTAATTGAAAGTTAGAAGGTTTTATTTTCTAATTATCTTAAAATTGATTTCCAGAGAGATTGATTGAAATTGTGAGAAAAAAAGGAAGTTGTTTTCACGGGAAAGAAAAGAGAGAGGTTTTTGGAAATGGTAGAATTATTTTGAGGTTTGAGGAAATTGTGAATCTTAGAAGCTCTCTAATAAATTTAGGAATCCAGGTTGCATAAGGTAATTGTATGTGCCAATCTCTATGTTTTTTATTAACAATTTTCTTCAAAATTTGTTCAAGAACTTTACTAGTTGATTCAACTTGACAATTAGATTATGAGTAATAAGGTGTCAAAAAATGATGTTGGATATTAAAGGTCTCCAAAAAAATTTTACTTCATTATTCTTAAATGGTTTGCCATTATCAGAAACTAATGTGAATGGGAGTCGAAAGTGAGCAATAATGTGTTCTAAGATGAAATGACATATTACCTCAGCTATTGTAGATCGAAGAGGGATGGCCTCTACCCATTTTGTAAAATAATCAGTTGTAGTGATGATAAAGTTATGTCTAGTGGAAGGAGGTGAATTTTTTTCTATAATGTCCAATCCCCAAATCCCAAAGGGCCATATCAGAAGTTGAGTTTGAATTTCACTAGCAGGAGCATGATGCAAATTGCTATGTTATTGAAATTTATGACATTTTTGAACATAATCAAAGCAATCATGTTCCATGTTGCACCAATAATACCCAATACAAATGAGTTTTTGAACCAATGTTTTCCCTCCAAAATTTCCACCACAAGCACCTTCATGGGATTGGTGAAGTGCTAGAGGTATCTTAGATTTTTTAAAGCATCTAAGTAAGGTATCTCATATAGGTATCCAAAATTTCCACCACAAGCACCTTCATAGTTGAATATGGTATCATACCATTCACTCATGTTTTCCTCTCTTGTTGTTAAAAATTCTTCTATTTTTGGTTGATCGAATGTTTCATGATAGGGTGAATAGTGAATGTGGATTTTTTTGAAGGATCTTGAGGGGATATAAGAGATGCCACACTTGCCATTGCATTCGCAAGCTAATTATCTTTTCATGGGATGTTATCAATGGTAAATATTTGAAACTTCTCTAGAAAGTGCATAAGAAGAGCTTTGTGTTTGGATAATTTGCCATGCTTGGATTGATATGTCCCATTTATTTGTTTAATTACTAATTGTGAGTCACCAAAGATATTAATATCTTTGACACCCATGACTAAAGAAGCACGTAACCCAAGAATTAACACTTCATACTTAACTGTGTTATTCATACATAGGAAATTTAATCAATATGACAAGGGAATAGGCTTTCCAATAGGTGGGATCAATATAATCCTAGCACCAGAGCCTGTTCTACACTTAGAACCATCGAAATATAGTTCACATGTTTTAGCTTCTATTGTCAACACACTATCATAAGGAAAAGATTCATTGCTAGGTAATGCTAAAGGAGAAGGAGCGTCAGCTAAGTGGTCGGTCAAGGCTTGGAATTTGATTTCTTTTTGTTAAATAAACTTAAGGCCAAACTCGGTCAACAACATTACCCATTTAGCTAGACGTCCTAATAAGTCTGTTTTATTCAAAAGATGTTTGAGAGGATCAAGTTTTGTCATGACCTAGATTTCAACATTTAGTAAATAATGTCACAAATTAGTAGTAGCAAATACAACCAGTCTCTGAATCTACATAAATGTTAGGTTGTGACCAATAGTCATGGGTAATGTAGAATTAGTAATGGAGTCCAAAATGGCTTGGGTATTAAAAATAACTTGTGTGAAAGGGTTAGAGGACTTAGACTCCACAATCGATGTAGTTACAACGTGGTATGCCATAATCTTGTAACTTCATCTCACATGAGTATTAGCACTAGTATATCGAGTCGTGAAGCTCATATGAGCTTCAAAACTCTTGATTAAGCCTACTACATGATAAGAAATTATAGAATGGTGACAAAAAAATACAATAGACTATAAAATTAAAAAAAAAAAAAACACAGAGGACACATGAATATATATGTGATCCAAATTTGGATGAAATTGGCAGGTCTAGGGTGTAGTGCACCTTGGACTGGTAAGGTACTTTTACTAAATTAAAAATTTTGATGTGTGATATAGATTTTATATGTCCTCTTCTATGACTATAGGTTTGACAGTAAATAAATTTTTAAATTTTTCAAAATTGTATTTTGTAATATAAATTACAATTATGCAAGCAATTTTCAAAATGGTCAATCAATAAATGCAATTCAAAATTTAACTTTCAAATTAAAAATGTAGAAATTTGATCTTAATGTGTTAAATTTGGAAATTAAATCCTTTATATCTTTTTACAATAATAACAATGCACTTTTTCCAAGTTTCCAATATGTGCATATTCCTAAATGATTTTTTTGAACACTTTCAGATTTAATTTTAGATTTTAAATGACCTAATGCAAGTTTGTAAGTACAATTATGATGTAGATCTAACCTATGATAAATGAAATTAACCTTATTTAAACATTGAATGTAAAAAGCTATGCAATTTTTTGATTTTTCAATACCTTATATGAAAATGATGAATGTAAAATAAACTAAGAAATTAAACTTAGATCTAAGAGGATATGTTTCAAATTTCAAAAGGTATAAAGTGCAAAATAGTTAGGCTCACCAAAATGTTTGGTTGGGAAAATAGATCTAGGTTGTAAATCACACTCTTCCCAACTTTGGTGTAAGGAGGGATTAGAAATGATCTCAAACCCCACTTGGCTACAAACCTTGTAAGAATATCCATTATGATGAATCAGGGTTCTAATCCCTTGGTTGGTGGTGGCGAGATTGCTGAGATAGTTTGATTTTGATATAATGCAATGATGTAACTAGTGCTAATGTAAAGTTGTGGCATTTTGTTATGAATTCTAAGAAACTAAATGGAGAAAAACAAAAATTGAATCCAAAAATGTTGAAGGAAAACACACAAGAATCTAGTATTAAAATTTGAGGCTAAAATATCTAGTCTAGAGTGTAATGCATCCTGGATTGAGCACCTAATTTCTAAGATTTAATTTCATAGGCTTGAGACCCCTAGTGCATAGCTTCTGTCCTTTTGAGATCATTATCAAAACTTTTTCTATTGATAAAAAATACAAATTCTATGACTTAATGACTTGTAGGGTTTGAGAGTATGAATGAAAAAATATCCTTCAATCTTCCTCTAATTCACTTCAAATCTATAACCTACACACATTAAAAGAGGGGAAGGTTTGTTGCATATAGGGGCTTGCCAAAGTCAGATCCTAGGTTGATATTCTTGCTTCCATAATGGAAAAATTGATAATAAAAAAGAGCTTATCCTTGGATGGATAGAGGGTAGTAACAAAAAATTAATGAGTTGGAAATTTGTTTCAACTCACCACTCAGATCTACTCACCTTGATGGACTGAAGTCATGCTCATCAACTTCAAGGATCCATTGTGGCTTGACTTGATTTGATTTGAATGTCTACAAGTGTTAGAGATAAAAAATAAAATGGATACAAAATATGAAGAAAACTCACATAAAACTTGACATGATGCTTGAAGGAAAAAATGTTGCAAAGATCTTGATAATTCTACTCTTGATTGCTCTCAAATGATTTTTAAAGTATAATAATTTCTCTCCAAAATTGCTAGCTCGCTTGTTAATTAAAATTGTGAGAATAATATGTATTTATATGTGATTCATCTACTTTTCTAAAAATTAAATCCTAATAGCCAATAATTAAAATTTGGATTTCAAATAATAAATCACTAACATTGAAATATTTAAATTTGGAGCCAAATTAAGCATTCTAGGGTGCCCTACTTTTCAGGAATCCAAAGTGTCGACATAAAAACATTAAATTCCTAGTTTGATTCCCCATATTTAATTTTATGAGAATATTATAAAATAGGAAATCAATGCATAATTATATCCAAGCACATAAGGGGGGAGCAAAAACCTAGTATGAAATTGTCAAGGGTGATAATTTTTGATGCTAGACACTTCATTTGATTTGTGCATGAAATCCTTCCCTTCAACCTATTTCTAAGTTTGATTACCTTACCTCCCTCTTCAATTTTGGGAATTAGATTGTTTGTAGGCTATAGATGATGGATTCGGTAAGTATCACAGTTTCATAGAAGAAACAATCAATTATCAAATCTCTACTTGTGCGCATTCATTTGTTGAAATAGATTTATCTAAACTTTTCCTTGTAATGATATCATTCACCTCACATTGTCAAAATTTGCAAGATCATGAGTGAGGCAACTAGAACTTTAATAGTCATTGCTCCTAGTGGATTGGGGTAGATTCACATCACTATGTAATTCCACACAACACTCTCAAGGCCACAACCTCTCTCTAAGCTCTTCTGGCACTAGATCTAAAGCCAAGCCCACCTCGTTCACTTGGTTCTCCTAGGGCCAAGAATGCATAAAATCCAAATGTTGTTTCACCAGAGAGTTCATCTACTTGGTGGAGAAATCTATTGCAAAGGAAAATGGAGTAAGCATTCATGTGAATCCCAAATCTTCTTCTTAGACTGAACAAAAATGGACAAAAGTAAAGAGGAAAAAATATCCTCCATTACAAATCAAGCATCAAATGAGAAAACTCTAAAGTTCTTTGCTTTCATCCTGATGATGGATCATAGAGAGTGATCTGAAACATTAATGTAAAAATTCTCACACATTAAAATCTAGAAATTATTGAAAAATAACAATATGGATTGTGGAAACCTGATATCATTAATTGATGTGTGTAATATTGGAGCACACCTCATGAAAGGTTGATACAAATTCATTATTTTTTATTGAATTATATGAGAATGGACCTAATATCCACAATTTCACTATCAATACAATAAAATAAAATTGATATTACAAAAGAAATTATTTTATTGATTTTATTACAATAATTTTTACCTTTATGATTAAAAAAAAAAAAACTCAATAATTAGATTTAAAAAAAATTAAAACATTTAAATGAATAAAACAAATTCGTATAAAAATAAAAAATTATTAGCTTTGAAAATTGATTTTTTTGAAAAGAAAATAAATAAATAAACTAGCACAAACAGACAGTAATTTTTTTTTTATATTGAACAAAGAAGAAAGAATTACAAGAAGAAAGCTACAACAGTAGCTGAAAAAAAATCTAACCAAGAGAAGCAAGACAAAGCCAGAGAAATATGATTCAAATGACAATATCAGAGGCTGAACAAGGCATCAGCCAAAAGAAGCAGCCACAAGAAGACAGATTACAAAAGTTGTATAACATTACAATGCTCAATCTTATTGACTGGTTGAAACTTCGCGATCTGCACTTTAATTTGTAGTAGTCTTTATTTAGCCTGCTCATTCTTCTTACGTATAACCCGAATCTGCGACAAAAGAACAATCACCTGTAGATATATGTCAGAGTAAAGCCTTAAAATTCCAACAATCTGATAAGAGTTGCCAAAAAACATTGCAGCACACCTAATCTTCCATATGATTTTCAAAAGGGACAGTAATTTTTGTTTAAAATACTTGTAAACCTAAATTTTTGGAAAGACCAAAGAAACAAAGCGTAGTTTAAGAAATTATTCATCAAAAGTGGAAAGGGAAAACGGAAAATTGACCAAAAATCTTACGAAAAAACTAAATCTAATTAACCTGTACGTAGTTAGGGTGCCTGTAGCAACGTGTCCGTCTCTCCAACGGCGAAAAAGACTCACTTACCCAATATGCGTTTACAAATGTCTTGATGTGTCGGTGCAGTCAAGTCTTTCCTTTATTTGCTTGCCCCTAAAGAAAGCGAAAGAACAGGAGTGGTCTCTCTGTCAAATCTTCCATTTATTTGATCCCCCCTAAAGAAAGAACGCGGGAGTGATGAAAGAATAGTGTGAGATCTGTACGTTGTAAGGTATTTTCTTTGTTTTATTATTCGTACTGCTCCGGTAAATGCAGTTCCTTCTAAAAATATGTTTATCCTTTTTGATGTTTTACAGGTGAAGGTTATGAAAATTATTTTATTATTAATTTATATTTTGAAAATGTAACTGAATAAGATTGAAAAAATAATTTTAAATTTTATTGTGTTTTTCTATTTTCATTTAGAATTTGAATTGAGTTAAAATATTTTTAACTACAATCATTATGGGAGAGGGACCCATAGTGGGTCGGGCTCCTATACAGGTATAGGAGTTGACCAAACTGGGCCCATTACTTTTTAATAAGAGATTATATATATATATTTCAAAAATAGGACATATGGGGACCAATCAATGTTCCCATCACATTTGTTTACTTTTTAGTATTTTTTTATTAATATTAGGTTGCATACACAAATGATTAACAAAGATTTTAAAACACAAATGTAACTGATATTATTTTGAACTTGTACACTAGTGAATGCAACAAAACACAAAATGTCACATTAAAGCATTTATATTAATAAGTAAACATCCATATCTTCCAAGTACATGACCAACCATCAACTTAATTTAAGTTCCAAGTTGCATTATAATAAACAGTTTTAAATAGTTTTTCATTACAACATATCCCTTACAACATGGAGATCCGTCCCAAAAAAAGTGCATATAATAAAAAGTTGGAGTCTCAAGTAAAATGTAATAGTGCCCAAGTGCACTCAAAATAGTGATAAATGCCCATCTACTAGTCCCTTTTCCTTAATACCTACAAAAAAGGTCACAGATAACCATGTACGACTCACCAAACTAGTTGTCAAAACAAGAGGACAACAATTTATTAAAATCTAGCACAAACAACTCAAACAAGCATTCAACCAAATCAATCAACTCTCCATTAATTCCACACCATCAATAGTTTAAGGCACGTAGATTTTCCCTACCAGTGTTTCCTATACCATTTACTTCATGACAGATAGATTGACAATAAACAATTCCACAAAACCTCCACCACTCATTTCGTCAAGTATTTTCTTCGCGGACATGGAAATTTCACTGTTTGGGCTTTAACGAAGTTTATTTGACAATGCTCATCCCTGTTCTGCTTAAATATTGTTCAGCTAAATAGAGTTATTCTTGAAAATCATTTAGTTTTTCTATTCATTAAATATTTTAGAGAAGGATATAAAAATTTCAGTTTATTGGAAGGTATTTATTTCTATTTGTAATCATAATTATACTTAAATATTGTTCAGTTCAGAATTATTCTTAAATATCATTTAATTCAACTATGCACATGAAAATTTCACTGTGAACTTTAAGAAAGTTTATTTGATGACACTGATTTCTGTTTCTAGTCATGATTATTTTTAAATATTGTCAAGTTTAGAGTTATTCTTACATAATCGTTTAGCTTGATCATTCATTTAGTCAATATTATTTTACGAAAATGTGAAAATGCCACAGTTCAATGTTAAGGAAGTGATAAATTTTAAAAGCATCCTCAATGCATCCTCAGACTATACTTTCTAGCTTGCTATGAAGGTAGAAGCAAAGCGGCAAAAAGTATCAAATCCTTGCCAAACTTTTGTCTCCCTGATTTAAGGTTCTAAAGTTTTTTCACTTACCTTGAGCTGACTTTGGGATTCCATCAAGTACACAATAAACATGGAGCCCTATGATGTTTGGGAGATGGTCCTTAGGATAATTTTATTTTGAACTTTCTACCAGTGGTTTATCTTGCAAATTTCATAGGTTATGACAAATTCTATTTGATCTTCTAGGGTCACTTGTGCAATGATTTGAGCTTGATGGCAAGCAGATGCATCAAGTTTGGTTTATGAGTGATATCAATTCATTTGGTAGCATCTTTAGTATCCATTGAATAATTCATGTATCTATGGTAGGATTTTAATTGGCTAGTTGATTTTTGAATTACTACTGTTCAAAACAACCTAATATCTTCTACACATTTATTTGAAGAAACAACATGACTATTATTCTTTCTCTGTAATAGCATACCTTGTTTGCACATAAGAATTAATAAGAGTTGATGATTGCTTTTAAATTTTAGCTTGAGAAAATATTTTCTCTTTTCTTAGCATGAACACTAGATTAGGGGTGAGTCGGTGACTATGTTTGTAGTAAATTTGGCTTTGTATCCTCCAACTACCTGGTTTTTAAATTTTGTTTTGAAGCTTCTTATAAGTATCAAAGTTGTGCCTAAATTAAAGCAAGATGGTACCTTAGTATTCACCTACCCTTTATATACAGATCTTACACAATATGCTCAAATCGTATTCCCCAAAGAAAATAACAAAACAAGGTACCTTGTGGTTCGTTCAAACCAAATAAAATATCTTAACAGGCCGAATGGCTTCTAGAGACTTGAAATTTGACATTTGATGGGAGGGAAGTGAGAAAGATTTGGTAGACCCCTCTTTGCAAGCTACCTGTCAAATGTTAAATTTCAAGTGGCGAACTTTCATAGGTTCAATAGAAAATTGGCTATTTGAGTGCATTTGTATACTATATGTGATGATGTAGATTTGTTCTTACATGTTTAATTTGGAGTACAACTCTAATGTTTATTGTGCTTGAATCACTAGGGAACAAAGGCTCAGTGATGGGAATTTGTCTCGATATCTTTATCTCCTAGTGGCTATATTTAATTGTAATATAGCTATATATGTACCCTAATTCAAAATGGCATCCATGCTCCATATCCCATTTCTCACAGTTGCAATGTTCAAATGTAAAATAGACATATCCTTAACTTTTGATATTCCATTTTAAGCTGATGTCCTTATTCTCATAGTTCATGTGTCATGCTGTCTAGGGTTGTAGATCATTGAGGCCACATTTAGAGTTACTATCTGATAGGATTCTATAGTCGGGAAGCATAATTAAACTCATTGTTGCAGTCATGTTTTTGTTTCCTGAGTAGTTAACAAGTTTGAAAGTTTGGTAGGTTCAATAGTGGGGCTTCCCAAATTAGGGATTTCAGTGAAAAAATTCAAAAATCAGTGAAATAAAAAATACATATAAAAATTCACATCTTCAAGAAGAATTAGAAATCAAATGATATGAAAGAATATATTAACATGAAAGCATTTCAAGTAGACAACTTTTCATTGATTATAAATTATGTTTCTAATTTTGATTACAATGTCTTGGAAGTGTTACAACTCTTATGTAGTTTAAAAGTTTGCAAAATAAAAACTACCATAACACCTAAGCTAAACAATCATCATCAACATATAAAAGTCTTTAAATTTCTAAACTATGTTATCTCTTTTTTCAGTTTCCTTCTATACATGAAAGGTTGAATTTGTACTGGGTTGACTAATTCAAATTTTTGGATTTGAACTGAAATAAGAACTTGCTGGAGATCCACCAATTTCGATGAATATTCTTGCTTAAGTATATGATGAATTATTATTCTGGACAGTGGGCCCCTAAGTTTTCCAGATGAATGCTTTAGCTTGTTTTTTAATGTCCAGATGAAAAACAAAGCTCAAATGTGGACCTGCCATGGCAACAAGAGACTAAAGACAACCATGCCTCTATAAAAAAGAGGAGTTGATTTCCCATCAGATGAAGATAGTCAAGTTGATAACGAGAGCATTCCTCAACCAACTAAGCAAGTTATTCAAGTAAATGTAGTTGTTAGAAGCAAGAAAGTTTTAGTTCAACTGGAGTGGACGAAAAAGGATATGCATTCAACATTGAAAGATGTGGAGGATAATGGAATGTCGATAAGGACTGTAGCCAAAAATAGGGGAATCCCTACAACAACACTCAACAACTGGTTAGGTGTTTTAACATCATCAAAAAAGCTCCTCCCACAGTATTGACAACAACTGAAGAGGGTTTAAGGATAAGTGCACAAATTTGAGTCCACGAAACGTGGAAGTTTTTTCCTTAGGCAAAAAAATGAATTCAACTTGCAAAAAATAGATCCCGCTTTTTAATAAACAGGATCCTGTTTTTAAAAAGCAGGATCCCGTTTTTTAAAAATGGGATCCTGTTTAGCTTCGGGATCCCATTTTTGGAAATTTCCATTTTTGGAAAATTTTCAAATGGGATCCCATTTTGAAAATTTTCTGAACGGATCCGTTTTTGAAAATTTCAAAATGGAAACTTTCAATTTTTGAAAAATTTCCATTTTCGAAAGTTTTCAAAACGGATCCCGTTTTGAAAACTTTCCATTTTTGAAAATTTTGTTTTTGGAAGAATTTCAAAATGGAATCCGTTTTACAAAATGAGATCCCATTTCATAGAACCATAAAAATGGCTTTTTAGAACGGGATCCCATTTTGAAGCGGGATCCTATTTTTAATGAAACGGATCCCGTTTTTTAAATTATGAATTTTTGAGCGGGTTTTTTGGCTTTTTGGTTTGGGAAATGGCTTGGGGACCCGAACCTAAGCTTTGGACCTAGTTTGACCTGTAACTTGAAGGTCCTATTAATGTCACAGGAAAATAATGACTTTGGACATATGTTTGAAGACCTATTTTGCATAATTATTTTACGAAATTAAAACCCATTATAAATGAGACAGTGTAGATTCCAAATATGTAATTTTTTAAATAATTTGATTATTTTTTCTATTTTTCAATTAATTTCTAATGAAACTATTCAATAAACTTGAATTATCAAGTTTTTTTAGTATTTTAATAACTTTTGATCAACATAACATTTTGATGAATGGATTGCACGAGAACAAACTTCAGACAATTCTTTTTAGTTTAAAAAAATCAAAAAATGATAAGTTTAGGCCATCTTATGCATGTCGTACACGACGATTTTTCAAAAAGAAAAATATGCCTAATAAATATTTAATTAAAAAAAAATTCAATAAAAAATTATAAAAAAATATTGAAAACAAGCTTTAGTGAGTCACAAATCTTTTCCCAAAAGGATTTAGAAAAATATGATAATTTAGGTCAAAATATGGATGTCGTACACGTGCATGGTATGGTATAAAAATGTGACTTTTAAACATTGGTTTTTAGAAACACCTATTGAAACTCAATTTTTACAATTTGGGTATTGAAATAAATTACATATTTGGAAACTAGACTCCAAGTACTACATTTTATGATTAGTGACTTAGAATTTGACACATTTGACCTTAAAATTTGAGGATAGGATGCTTGGGAAGTCCTAGTAGACTAGGCTTAAAAGGCATCATCTCGAATTGATATTGAGGATAGTGGAAGGACTGGTAGAGATAGAGCTCTAAACCTTAGGCCTGTTGTAGTTGCCACATTCTATGACACATTGTCCAAACTATATCAAGCCAACCCATACAGACCACATAAAATTTGGAATTGTGACAAAACTAGAATTCAAGCTAGGAGAAATGGAGCCATGTGAGTTTTGGCCAAAAGAGGTAGGAGAAGTGTCTCATAAATTATTCCAAAGAGAAAGGAATGGATAACAATTTTATGATGTGTTAATGTTGTTAGACAGTGCATAGTAGGCTTCTATCTTTTCAAAGGTAAAAAGCAACTAAAAAACTACATTGTTGGTTGCAAACCAGGTGCGTGCATGGATGCCCAGCCCCACACTTGGATGATAAAATAGTTGTTTATAAATTGGATGCATCATTTTGCACGATCAATTCTGGGTGGAGTATCACCAACAAATAGGCACTTGCTCATATTTGATGGCCATGGTAGCCACATAGCTGTGACAACCATCCAAGAAGCTAGGTCTTTGGAGATCAATTTTCTCACACTACCAGCACACACATCACACAAATTGTAGCCATTGGTTTTCAATGTTTTTTTAGCATTCAAGTCATATTTCAAATTAGAAAGAGCAACTTGGATGGCTAGATATCCTAACATAGAAATAAAAAGAGCAAAATTAACAAAATTGGGCAACAAGTCTTTTAAGAAATCATTGATAGTTTCAAACATCACTGCTGGTTTTAAAAGGACATGTATATGGTCCCTCAATCTAGATGCTCTAATGGATGACATGCACCCTAGTGAAACTTTTTAGTTTAGTGTGCACGAAGATGCTTCTACAGTGCAAAACATCCTTATTCTTTCTAGGGACGATGTGTCAAATGTGGAAGATGCTAACACATTGTTGTTAGGGCTTGCCAATGCTGATTTAAATCCTACAACAATAGAAATAGTGGGAGAGGAAAAAAAATTACATGATTCAACTGAACCTACAGTGGGGGGTCAACTAGTTGATGACATGGCTAAAATTCAACAAGAGACTAACATGGATGGACTTAGCCTTCCCTCTCCCCCAAGCCAACCATCATGGTTGGTGGAGTGAGCCATGAATTTAGGATATGACTTGCATCCACAGGAAGAAGGAAACACATTCTCTTTCCCCTCTCCACCAGCCACGTTGAATGTGGATGAAATGGTACATTGCTATGCCGAGTGTGGAGAAGGTGATACCCAAGATATTGCAAATTTGAGTCAGGATATCGAGGCATTTTGTAATGAGGTTGATCACAACATTCATGGATATTTCATCCAATCCTTGGTTTCCCAATTAGATTCATGTATCAACAAATTTCTTAAACTAGTAGTTCATATTATGAAGGAAAAACCCAAGATAATAGAGGATAGAGGAACTTGGTTGAGCCAAAAATCCCGATTATTAACAACAAATGAATACATGAACTTGTTAATGGAATAAGAACAAAAGAAGAAGGAAATTCAAGAGTTAAAATTGTGAAAGAGAGAGAAAATTTGGGAGAGAAAGGAAGCATGTGTTGTTGCAAAGGAGTGGAAGGATTAAGCTAAACTAGATAGAGAGATTGCATGACAAGTAAAGGAATAGCAGAAAAAGGATAAAGAGCTCAAAAGGGAGAAAGATAGGATTCAAAAGGAGTAGGATAAAAAGGAAGAAGCGCTTGAAATGGCAAGGTTGGATCTACAGAGACAAAGGTGTTTAAGTAACCCCTTAAAGCCTTTTCCCAAAAATCATGCCTTGTTTAGGGAGATGGTCAACATTCATATCCCTAACTATCATATAGTTGTGACCACCACTCAATTTCCTTTAAGTCTAACCCCACCCATTGTGACCAATACTCAATTTTCAAGTATAACCCCATCCATTAGGAGTAGTACACAAAATATAGGCCTAAGGCCATCCCATTTGAACAACACTCTATGTCCACCAGCAAGGGAATATAACATGATTGGGAGTAAGTTGTCAAGAATCCAGACAACAACAACCTCTACCACTTCAAGTCCAATAGGTTTTCTAGTATGGTTTGAATGAGATTGGTAACAACCAATCATTCTACACAAACAAGTTTCAAATTGCAACCTAGGGAGGCATTTTTTTTAATTTTGTCTTAAAAGGGGCATACATAAATGATTTAAAAAGATTTGCAAAACATAATTGCAACTAACATGGTTTATACACATAGAAATTTTAATATATCATGGCTTTGTAGGAAATAATTGCAACTTTCGTAGAGGTAGTTAAGAAATTCAATGCTATGTGGAATATGTATGATCCTCCGAGAAGGTGTAGTAAACTTACAATCGCTTCTACTTCTTTTTAAGAAAAAAAATTAGTTGTTACAACATTAAAAATTAATTATTTGAGAGGTTTTGACGAAATGCAGGTCTCTAGTTGATTCATTCCTTGTTTATGGAAATTTTAAATTAGTTGTCCATGTGTATTTATTATGTCTTGCTAGATATATATGGAGGATAATTATTGTGTCTTTGATGATGTACTTGGGATTATTTGTTATTCAACATTAGAAAGAATTCTTCATTTTTTAGGTTATGCCTTGATTATTCAATTAAACTATTGTGGTTTGTTTGGAAAGAAATAAATGGTCAATATTTAAGGGTGTGTTAGGACCCCTACTAGATTCAACAATGATGTTGTGATCTATATTCTTGCATTGCATGTTGAAATTGTACTAAGGGAATTCAAACCTATGTTTGGCATGTCAATGATTTGCATTTAGTAAACACCTAATTGTCAACATAAAACTTGTTTGGGTACAATGATATGTTGAGGGAATGAATGTGGTGCAACCTAACTATCACATTAAAGAGGAAGTTTAGACTCATTAACTCCTACTCCCTCCTTGTTTCACTAGTTATCGTGCCTTGGCTTCTCATAGCTATGGAGCATTCAATGCTCTCCTCCTTCACACTCAACAAACCCTTTGAAACCATTATCGACTATGCTCTCTGCATTTGGTGGTTGTAGATGGCACCCATAATGGAGATACATACATACATATATATATATATACACATATGGCATATGCATATATATATACACATGCCATATGTATATATATATATATATATATATATATATATATATATATATATATATATATATATATATATATATATATATATATATATTAATGTAATAAATACATACATATGCATATACATATATATACATATATATACATACATATGCATATGCAAAGTGTTTAATATGCCCATAAATGGAAGGTTCTTTTCATTTTCTATTTGGTTGTAATCAAGTGGCTTTGGTAATGGGGTTATTGTTATATGTTTAGTGTTTGCAATGGCTTCGCTTGTTTATCCTTCGACCCTGGTAAGGATATCCTATCCTGCTTAGGCAATGATCTATTGGTTCCATCTATTACACACACATACATATACCATGCATACATTTATACATACATACATACATACATACATATATTGTGTCCACATCATCGAATATAAAATAATTGAATAACCATGGATAAAAAATAACCCCAAGAAGCAAATGAAAATTTTATTTATTTTGGAGAACGTGGTGCACCAGTTGGAGGGGTCAAGTTAGAGTGACCCACTATGAAAAGAGGACATCTTGTAGATTGAATTTTGAAGTAAACATGCTTTAAAAGGTATTCAATATGATATCAATTATAAACTTAAAATGCACTAGAAAAAATAATTTGTAGCACATTAAAACATTGGTCATTCCATTTTCTACAATTAGAAACTGTAAACTTAAATTTGTAACTTAAATTAAAGAGTCATAGTGATTCTTAAACAGGATTTTGCAATTTCCAAAAGCAATAAATGTGTTAGAAAACATAGAAAATGGCCAATAACCCATGTTGATGAAAGCTACTCATAAAGTAGATAAAGTGTTGCAACAAACATCATTGAACACCAGTTTTTCCATTTGGAATATTTTGAATCTCTATATTACAAAGTTAAAGAAACAAATAGCTTAAGCACTGAACTAGACATTCCACCACAAAGAAACAAAGAAACCTTCCATTAATAACCACATACAACAAAAGATGGAAGAAAAACATTGCAAACCAAAAATAGCAATCAATAGACATGAGGAAACACTCCTTGTTTTCTAGTTGATGTCTTTGAAGCAAGGGCAACCTCGCAGTCTTTTAACTCAATTTGCCCGCCACTATATAGCTTAGGTTTTTTGCTGCAATGCTTTAAATCTTGGCTTTCTCTTTCTTATTTTAGTTTTGGAAAGCCAATATGGGTACCTTTCTCATCAATTCCTTCCTTTTTCCATTATAGATTAGTGTTGGAAAAAGTATGAGGCTACTTGGATGTAAAGGTAGGAAGAGATAGCCTGTACTTTTAAGGGGATAGATTTGAGCTGGGTTTTTCCCATCACAAAGATGGTAGAGATTCTATGAAGCTTACTCCATCTTCAATGTAGGGATATATTCTTTGTAATATCCTCAATTTTCATTTTTTTGTAATACCATTTATGCCTATTTCTTTTGGTTGGAAGTATCTGGGATTTAAGATTATTAGATCTAAGAAATATTCTAGTTGTTGAAGCTTTTCTGGGGCTTATATAGCCAACAATGAAGGATACAGTAGTCAAATTTTATTTTTCCTTAAGATAATGTTCACTATTTTCTATTACAGATTTCAATTGAAGTCTCCCCATGCAAATTGGCATTCCACTATCATTTGGTAAAATAATTTACTTAATAATATTTTGTGACAATAATAACTACAAGAAATTATGATAATTTTGTACCATATGTGTTCTACAATCTATTTAAAATTATGTTCAACTTAAGTTTTGATGTACACTACACTACAGGCTGGAGGAAAAATACTAGAAGTCATTGAAAAATGCACATACAAATTTCACCAATATCAGAAGAGTGGTCCACCCAAAAGTAGCTCAAACAAATGTGAAGCTCAAGCCCATCAGTTTACTAGAGTCAATGTTGAGGAAGATACTTTAAGACATTGAAATATGCACAAACCCATTAGACCATGTAAAAATACACTGGTGGGTGGGTGCATGAAGATGGTCGCACTTTTGTGGCCAAATTTTTTTTGGAAAGAGATAATGCGAGCGTGTCATAATGTGCTTGTGTTATGTTGTTTTAAAAGAAAAAAAAAAGGTTTAAACTATCATTTTCTATTTACTATTTCTTAGAACTGCTTGTGGCCAAAAACCCTCACTTTCACGCTCGTGTTCTAGGAGGAAGGATTTCTACAAATTTTATCAACAACAATTGGATTTGCTTTGCAAATATGGCACCACAATGACAAAGAGGTGCGAGAGGTAAGTATTGTCTGCTATTTGTTTTAAATTTCTTAGTTTGAAATTGATTTTGTTTGTTTTAGGTTAGATTTGATTTTTTTTTTTAATTTGTAGGAAATCATGCAAATCCTCAACAAGAAGAGGAGGACAATCCTCAACAACAAAATCCTCAACAAAATCAACCTCCCCCACCAATCACTTAATACCCTCTTGGCACTCAAGAAAATATGAGGAGTGAAATTGACAACAATAGAAAACAACTTGAGGATCTTATCAATAGGTTGAGTGATCCAAATGCTTCAACCACAGAAAGAATGCGTCTAGCAAATTCATTGAAAGAGATGTTAAAAAATTTAGATGCAATTACCCAACAAATATCTGGATGGCAAGATAGGAGGCAAGCAGCTAGGGCATATTATGTAGACAAATTATCATATAAACAAGTAAAATATTTAAAAATTACTAAATGTGATTTGTGCTCTCTATTCACTGACCCTAAAAAAATTCAAAATCTTACCCTCAATGCAAAGAGGTTTCCTATTCATTGGTGCCACCACCAAGAGATTAGGAACCATTTTTGTGATAGATGGTATTTGGTGTTTGATTACCCACCATGCAATATTTGTGAAGTCCCCCAATATTTTCTTAGGAAACTATACAGTGAATTCATATTGAACCAAATCCCAAAGTATTTTGATATGAGGGAGTTCCAGGGGAGAGGTGGGGGGTCAGCTCAGGATAGGCCCAATGAATAGCCAAATCATGTGTAGCAAGGGAGACGACCTCTCGCTAGGCCGCCTTGTGAGCACATTGTTATGCCTATTGTTGCGAAGGAGAGTGTTGACGTAGAGACATTGCAGGCTATCAACACTTTGACCCGAAGTGCCATCCATCATAGTAGCCCTATTGTACAATGCCAGCCAGGGGAGTCTTCGGGTGGTGGCCTTCGAACCCATGTGTGTCAATCTTGCGGGGCGACTTGTTCATATGACCCCACCAACACATAGGAGGCTGCTACGTAGGATCCGTATGTTGCTACACAGGTTCCATATGCTGCTACGCAGGATCTGTATGCTGCTACATAGGATCTGAATGTTGCTATGGAAATGGAGAGGATGGCTAACGTTTTGCATCGTGCATATGGCATTGATAGTCACGTAAAAGTCAGCATGTTCATTGAATTTAATTTATTAAATTTTGATTTTGAAATGCATGATTAACTAATTTAGTTTTATTATTTTAATAAAATTGTAGGGTCACAGTGTTGAGACTGGATACACCAGTCCTCCACCTACTTATTTATGCAGTACACCTATCAGTGGGGTATGTAACTAGTAAAAAATTATAAATTTATGACATGTTAATAGTATTGTTTTATGAATGGTATTTTAATACATGTTATTTTGGATGTTGAATAGGGTAATATTCGTGGTTTCAAGCAAACACCTCCTAGTGCCAGTGGATTCACTCAAATGTACACAAAGGTAATAGAATAAAGAGAACTTAACTATTGAATTCTACTTAATATATTTGTGTAGTTTATATTCATATTGTCGGTTACGTTGCATTACACATCATTCAAACTCAAAGCATTAGTACTTCAAATTCCATAACTAATAACTAGATGTTGATAAATGACAAAATCTCAACTGTACAATATAGTTGTTTAGAAAGTCAACATAAGCAACATGATGCAATTACTTCACATGGAGGCATGTGCTTGCAAAGGTGCACCACCATGACAAACTATGGATGCTTGGAAAAAATCTATGAAACCATAATAGTAAGCAACAACATAGACAAGGCAGTTAGTGATGCAGAGCATCATATCAAAACACTCAATCATTAGAGTACATTTGATGCAGAGCATCCAACAAACACCATCAACATTATTTCTTCAAGGGATTTGAATCCCAAATAGAATCAGGAGAAGATCAAATATAATTTCATCATAAATCTACTTTTCATTCAACCAAAATCCACTCAAATTCTCTTAGCCATTCCATGGGCCATCATTCATCATTCCACTAATCAGTATTCCAATTGATTCATTCAAATAAAAAATGATATTAAAGAAAACTTTGACTTAATCAATTAGATTCACATCATTCTCAACCACCATAAAAACAACATAAACCTGATTATTGACACTTGAAAAATTCATCCTTTCATTTATTCACCAAGGCAACAAATCAATTAAACCATACCTCACTATTATCAGTCCATTATCAAGCACTGTACTCACCATATTTTGACTACAACAATCTATTTATAGGTTACAAACTCTTGCTATGAAAAAATCTTGATTATCATCTTGTGGTTAATCACCAATTTGCTCAAAGGGCTTCATAATAGTCACCCATCCAACCATCAAAGTCACCAAACCTGTCTTATACACCTTAAAAAAAATTAGTAACATCAATCATATCATTAGTTTGATAGTAACCAAGCACTCAGTCATATCACAAAAGCTTTGAAAGGATACAAGTCAGAAATGTTGAAGATAGGAGAGATTGCCACCCCAGGAGGTAGCTCTATTTCATAAGCATTTTGGCCAAACTTGTAGACCACCTTGCAAGGTCCTATCTTCTCCATCATGAGTTTGGTATACTTTCCTTTTGGAAGTCTCTCCTTCTTCAAGTGTGCCATCACCAAGTCTCCAACCTTGAATTGGATATTCCTCTTCTTTAAATCTACTTTTTCCTTATACTTCTCAACATTCTTTTAAAGGGTTTCCTTCACTTGTTGATGAATATCCCTGATTGTAACAACAAAGTCCTCACCTTGAGCACTTCTCCTAGCAACTCCTTGTAGATCTCTTAGTTCATAGACCCCTCTATGGTGCATGCCATAGACTACCTCAAAAGGGCTTCTACCAATGCTCCTATTCATGGAGTCATTATATGCAAATTCAGCCTAAAGTAAAATCAGATCCCAAGCTTGTCCATGCTCCTTGGTAAGGCATATTAAGAGGTTTGCCAATGATCTATTCACCACTTTAGTTTGTCAATCAATTTGTGGATGGTATGCTGAACTAAAGGACAGATTTTTTCCTTGAGTTTCTTCCACAAGGTCGTCCAAAAGTGACCAATGAATTTAGAATCCCTTTCAAAAACAATGCTTAAAGGTAGTCCATGTATCCTAACAACCTCCTTAAAGAAGAGACCTGCTATATGAGATGCATCATTGGTGAATTTGAAAGGAAGAAAATGTGCCATCTTACTAAATCTATCAACTACCACAAAGATACTATCAAAACCTTTTTGGGTTCTAGGCAACCCCAAGACAAAGTCGATACTTACACACTCTAAAGGCCTATTGGGAATGGGCAGTGGTTGATAGAGTCCTACATTTGATGAAGTTCCCTTTGTCCTTTGACATGTTATGCAGCCTTCCACATACCTTCTCACATCCACCTATAAATTTGGCCAATAGTAAAATCTCGTAACTTGTTTTAAGGTCTTGTCAAGGCCAAAGTGACCTCCAAGACTCCCACTGTGTTTCTCCTTTATGATATTCTCCCTCATTGAGCATTTACACACACACAATTGGCTTCCTTTGAAGAGAAAACCATTCTGCAATAAAAAGTAAGAGAATTCACCATGAAAAGAATTCAAATGGTGCTCACAAACATTGTATACCTCCTTGAAATATGAATCTTCATGATACATATCCTTCAATGCTTCAACCCTCATGCTTTGGAGTTGGATCTCTTGCACTACAAGTGACCTTCTACTAAGAGCATCTCCCACCTTATTTTCTTGGACCTTCTTATTCTTTATTGTGAAAGTATAAGCTTGCAAAGACTTAGATACCCACTTCATGTGCCTATGACTGAGTTTGTCCTGTGCATTCAAAGAACTCAAGGCATGATTATCAGTATAAACAACAAATTATTTAGGTAACAATTAGTGCCTCCAATTTTTGAGGGCTTGGACCATAGCATACAATTCCAAATCATAGGAAGAATACTTTCTCTTTTCTTCATTCATCCTCTCACTGTAAAATGCAACCGGTCTACCTTCTTGGCTCAAAATAGCCCCTATTGCTTGATTGCTAGCATCACACTCAATGGTAAAAACTTTATCAAAATCAGGGAGCACAATTATAGGCTATAGTGCTACTCTAATTTTAGATATTCAAACCCTTTATTAGTCTCATTGGTCCAAGAAAACTTACCTTTGTTACCTACTTTGATGGTGTCCAAGATTGGTGCAAAAATTTGGCTAAATTTCTTGATGAACTTTCTATAAAAGCTTGCAAGTCCATGGAAGCTTCTCACATCTCCCATGGATTTTGGTGTTGGCCTTGAGTAAGAATAGCATGCACCTTTGAAGGATCCATTTTCAAACTTCCCTTGGAGATGACAAAACCAAGGTAGACTAATTCTTCCTTCATGAATTCACACTTTTTTATGTTCATCAACAACTTCTCCTCTTCTAACCTCCTTAGTACCATGTCAAGGTGCTTCAAATTTTCTTCTTTATACCTGCTAAACACAAGCATTCCATCTAAATAAAATACAACAAACTTTCTAATGAAAGGTCTCAATACCTCATTCATAAGGCACAAAATGTACTAGGGGCATTTAATAACCCAAAGGGCATCACCAACCAATCATAGAGCCCTTCATTAGTCTTAAAATTTGTCTTCCATTCATCCCCCTCTTTGATCCTTATCTGATGGTACCCGCTCTTTAGATCAATCTTGGAAAAATAAGATGCTCTTGATATACAATCCATGAGGTCCTCCATTATTGGCATCGGGAACCTATATCTGATTGCATGATCCTATTAATGGCTCTTGAATCACTGTAATGTGTCCAATTCCCATCCTTCTTTGGTGCTAGGAAAGTAGGAACAACACATGGGCTCAAACTCTTCCTCACTAGCCCTTTATCTACCAACTCTTGCACTTGTCTTGCAATCTCCTCATTTTGAGCAGGTGTCATCTTGTATGCATCCTTATTAGGCAATGCAACCCCTGTAATCAAATCAATATGGTGGCTTATATCCCTAATGGGAGGTAGGGAACTAGGTAATTCGTTCACCATTATGTCCTTGTACCTTTCCAACAACTCTTGGACTTCATTTGGTGCATCTTCCTTCTTCTTTATGGGAAGATCTGCTTCACTTTTTGGTTTCATAATTAGGAAGAATCCTCTTCCTCCTCCTTCATTCAAGGTCTTCATGAACTCCTTCTCACCCACCGTCAAAACACTAGGCCCTTCATGCTTTTCCTTGTCTTCTTCTAGGAGAGGCGAAAGGTTGTAAGTCTTCCCATCCTTCAAAATGGAGTATGTGTTCTTCTCCCCATCATTCTTGGTCTTCCTATCGAAGTGCCAAGGCCTACCAAAAATATATAGCTTAATACTTGTACTCAAAATTTTGTTCATTAGATCTCATACATTATAAGTCATGACATGGATCTTGCTATTGTAACTTTTTTGTGATTGAATAATTTGTTGTTTTATTTTCAGATGTTGGTTGTGGGAACACCTCCAAATGTTACAAGGGAAATGGATATCGGTGTTTCATCCGCTATACAATCCCCCATGGCTCTGATAGAGGTATGATTACTAAATTTCAATTTACATTTGTTATTATAGATGTTAATTCTAGTGAAAAATCAAACCATTATTGATTTGTAGTTTAATTCCTATTTGGATGGTTTATATAGGGCTTGAGCGAGTCTGAGCATCGACATGCAAATATTTCCATTGTGGAGAGTGATCATGAGATGGCAGTAAGTGATTATTTTGTTAAATATATCATTTCTTATAATGTAATTTCTATATATTAATGTCTTTACTTCTTATTGTAATAGTTAAGACTTCACCAGGAGCTAAACTATAGGAGCAACAAGAGCACTCCTCGAGCACAACATAAATGACTGACAAACTTATCACCCTAAGATTGCCAAACAAAGGGAAAAAAATTATTTCCAGAGCATGGAGAGAAATGAATTTTGATTCCAAAGCCCTTTGTTGTATGCCTAGACATGGTAATTTTGTACATATCTTGTATTGGATATATTTGACATTGTATGCCTATATGGAATTCGAGTGTAATCCTATATGGCTATTTTGTAACTATATTTTATACTTATATCGACATATATTGATGTATGTGTATATGGCTATTTGGTCAATACAAATCTTTTTTATCGATGGTGTCCATATTTGCTCTTTTTGATAATGTCAAAAGCATGGTTGCATACAGATTAGGCAAAAGACTTTTCCTTTTAGATTAGCAATGCATGGAAGTTTCAAAAAGTATCCTCGATATTGCAAAAAGATATGTGTTTATACCATAGCAGCAAAAATATTTTGGGGAAAAATTTGACAAACCAAAAGTTTAAGATTTTTTGAAAAAATTAGGAAAAAGTCTAGAAAAAATTGGAAAAAAATCAGATTTAAAAAAAAGGGTAAAAAAAAGTAGAATAATTTCTAAGATAATTTAAAAAAAAAAAAAGATTTAAAGGCATTTCCATAGCATAGAGATATAGAGAGCAACTAAAATAAAGATTTTAACTAATAAATTGTAAAAAATAGATTTTTGTAGTTTATATTCATATCATTGATTACATTGCATTGCACATATTTCAAACTCAAAGCATTGCTTCACATTGCATAACTAATAACTAGATACTGATAGATGAAAAAATTTCAATTACAATATATAGTTTTTAGAAAGTCAACCTAAGCAGTTATGAAATTACTTCACATTCCATAACTAATAACTAGGAGCAACTCCCAATTGCATTTGCTTGTCATGGAATTCTATGAGACCACATTTCTTTGAGGAATTTTTCCAAACAATTCACTGCCTTGTCTATACTACCACATTTTTGATACATTTCTATCAAAGCATTTTGGCAAATAGTTCACTTCCTTGTTGCTATGGCTAAAAGCCTAAAACAAGTGCTCTCAAACAAGCTATGGATGCTTCGAAAAAAATCTATCAAAAGCGTAATAGTAAGCAATATCATAGACAAGGTAGTGAACTCTTTGAAAAAATGCCTCAAAGAAATGAGGTCTCATGGTGATGGAATGCCATGAAAATGAAATTCTTTTGATTGTCATGGAATTCCATCACCATGAGACTTCATTTCTTTGAGGCATTTTTTCAAAGAGTTCATTGCCTTGTCTATGCTAACACATTTTTCATACATGTCTATCAAAGCATTTTATCAAACAGTTCAATGCCTTGCTGCTATGGCTAAAAGCCTAAAACAAGTTCTTTTAAACAAGCTATGGATTGTCATGGCATTCCATCACAATGAGACCACATTTCTTTGAGGCATTTTTTCAAACAGTTCTCTGCCTTGTCTATGCTACCACATTTTTCATACATGTTTACCAAAGAATTTTATCAAATAGTTTTCCTCCTTGCTGCTATGGCTAAAAGCCTAAAATAGGTGCTTCAAAATAAGCTATTGATGCTTGGAAAAAATCTATCAAAGCATAATTTAATAAGCAATAGCATAGACAAGGAAGCGAACTATTAGAATAAAAGCCTCAAAGAAATGTGGTCTCCATGGTGGTGGAATGCCATGACAATCCATAGCAATTTTCTTGTCATGGAACTCGTCATGGAATTCCATCACCATGAGACCACATTTCTTTGAGGCATTTTTTCAAACAGTTCTCTACCTTGTCTATGCTACCACATTTTTCATACGTGTTTACAAAAGCATTTTATCAAATAGTTCACCTTTTTGCTCCTATGGCTAAAAGCCTAAAATAGGTGCTTCCAAACAAGCTATGGATGCTTAGAAAACATGTATCAAAGCATAATTTAATAAGCAATAGAATATACAAGGCAGGGAACTATTTGAATAAAAGCCTCAAATAAATTTGTTCTCAATGGTGGTGGAATGCCATGACAATGCATAGCAATTTTCTTGTCATGGCATTCGTCATGGCATTCCATCACCATGAGACCACATTTCTTTGAGGCATTTTTTCAAACAGTTAAATGCCTTGTCTATGCTACCACATTTTTCATACATGTTTACCAAATCATTTTATCAAATAGTTCACCTCCTTGCTGCTATGGCTAAAATCCTAAAATAGGTGCTTCCAAACAAGCTATGGATGCTTGGAAAAAATCTATCAAAGCATAATTTAATAAGCAATAGCATAGACAAGGCCCAGTGAACTATTTGAATAAAAGCCTCAAATAAATGTGGTCTCAATGGTGGTGGAATTCCATGACAATCCATATCAATTTGCTTGTCATGGCATTCGTCATGGCATTCCATCACCATGAGACCATATTTCTTTGAGGCATTTTTTCAAACAGTTTGTGCCTTGTCTATGCTACCACATTTTTCATACGTGTTTACCAAAGCATTTTATCAAACAGTTCACCTCCTTGCTCCTATGGCTAAAATCCCAAAATAGGTGCTTCCAAACAAGTTGTGGATGCTTGGAAAAAATCTATCAAAGCATAGTTTAATAAGCAATAGCATAGACAAGACAATGAACTGTTTGAATAAAAGCCTCAAATAAATGTGGTCTCAATGGTGGTGGAATGCCATGAAAATCCATAGAAATTTGCTTGTCATGGAATTCATCATGCCATTCCATCACCATGTGACCACATTTCTTTGAGGCATTTTTTCAAATAGTTCACTGCCTTGTCTATGCTACCACATTTTTCATACATGTCTACCAATACATTTTATCAAACAATTTACTGTCTTGATGCTATGGCTAAAAGCCTAAAAAAAGTACTTTCGAACAAGCTATGGATGCTTGGAAAAAATCTATCAAAGCATAATAGTAAGCAACAAGCTATGGTCTCATGGTTTTTTTTCAAGCGAAAATAAGTGTGATTTTATTCACATTTTTTTGCAAGTTATAAACACTTTCTTTTGCCAATTTTGTTGTTTTAAATGACATTCAAGTTTAGGGTATGTGCAGGATCATGATGGGCCAAAAAGTGGCAAATAATAAGGTATTGTAGGGTATGTGGCTGACAACTTTTTTACCCAAAATTGATGAAGCGAAAAGGGTTTTAGAGGAGATTCTTAGCTTTCCAAAATATAATTATCTTTAATTTGAATTTAATAAATAATTATTATTTATTTTCTATTAGAATTACAGTAAAGGATCATCATTCCGATAAGGCTAATTGAAAAATATCTATAACTTTCAAACGGTATCACATTTGTTGAATCTAAAACATGTGTCACATTCTAATGCTTCACATACTATAGGATTAAAAAAGAAAATTAAATTTCATGAAGTTTTGACCAAGTTAAGGTGGTCAGACATACGATTTTTTATATTTTTAAAATTTGTAATAAAAATTTATAATTAATTATTTACTTGGAAAAAATTACAAAAAAATGTGCATCACATCCAGACATGATTCCTCTACTAATATATAAAATCTTATAAAAAAATATTATCATAAATTATTATGGTTAGGGTGGTCAGACAGACACCTACTTCTTATTTTTTCCTTGAAATTTAAGTACTACTACATTGAAATTCAAATTTTTACCAAATAGATTTTATTTATTTTTAAATAAACCTAGTAGTTTAGAAACTACATTCAATTTTCTATAGATTCTATTCTTACTTATTTTTGAAATAATAAAGATAACTTATTCAAATTTTTACGTTAAGTTGTCTAACACTGATTTTTCTGAATTTTTGGCCACTTAAGGGCCTGTTTTTTCCATAATGATCCTGCACATACCCTTTATGGTGATTTTGTTGTTTATATTATCATATGTGATATTCTAATCCTAATTCATGCTTCTAGGTTGTATAGATATATATTTTGTTTTTACATGTTTTTTGTACCAATGAACCCAAAACGAACTGAACCCCCCTCAAAATATTTTTTGCCAAACCAACATGTTTGGGTGAGAAATAGGACTATTCCTAGCGTGAATATGCCTATGCAAACGCGTTGGAATAGTCCATTTGGTCACACGAGTTGCAGAAGAAAAGTTGCACCACTTTGCAACTTTCCACTACTTCCATTTGACACTTTTTCCATCAACTGAAATTTGGACACCATGGGAAAACCACTCTGAGATAACGAAAACTAAGAGAGGTTATTGTAGAGGGGCCCAACATAATCCCATGGGATTAGATGAGAAGTTTATAAGCATCACGGTGTCCGAGTAACCTCATGCTGAAGTTTGCATTGATTTTTTCCTATGGACCCTTAAGGAATCGATCTAGTTGAACATAGCTCAGAGTGATTCCGTGTGTTTGGGTACAAAAGAGGACCATGCCTAGTGTAAGCATGCCTATTTTTATGCGTTGAAATAGTTCGTTTGGTTACACGAGTTGCAAAACAAATTTTTTACCACTTTGCAACTTTCCACTACTTCTATTTGACACTTTTTTCATCAACTGAAACTTTGACACCACGAGAAAACCACTTCGACATAATATAAATTGAGAGAGGTTATTGTAGAGGAGCCCAATGCAATCCCATAGGATCATATGAGAAGTTTCTAAGAATCATGGTGTCCTAGTAACCTCATGATAAAGTTTGTAGCCATTTTTCCCTTTAGACCCTTAAGAGATTGATCCTGTTGAACGTAGTTCAGAGCGATTCCACATGTTTTGGTAAAAAAAAGGACCATGCCTATTCAGACATGTTGGAATAGTCTGTTTGATCACATGAGTTGCAGAATGAAAGTTGCACCACTTGGAAACTTTTCACTGCTTCCATTTGATACTTTTTCCATCAACTGAAATATGGACACCACGGGAAAACCACTCTGAGATAACAAAAATTGAGTGAGGTTATTGTAGAGGGACCCAATGCAATCCCATAGGATTACATGAGAAATTTCTAAGCATCATGGTGTCCGAGTAACCTCATGCTGAAGTTTGCAGGCATTTTTCCCTTTGGACCCTTAAGGGATCAATCCGGTTGAACATAGCTCAGAGCGATTCCGCGTGTTTGGATGTGAAAGAGGACCATGCCTATTCAAATGCATTGGAACAATCTGTTTGGTCACACAAGTTGCAGAATGAAAATTGTGCCACTTTGCAACTTTCCACTGCTTCCATTTGACACTTTTTCCATCAACTGAAAACTGGAGACTACGGGAAAACCACTTCCAGATAACAAAAAATGAGAGAGGTTATTATAGAGGGGCCCAAAAAGATCCCATAAGATTAGATGGAAAGTTTCTAAGCATCACGGTGTCCGAGTAACCTCATGCTAAAGTTTGCAGGAATTTTTCCCTTATGACCCTTAAGGGATCGATCCGGTTGAATGTAGCTCGGAGTGATTCCGCGTGTTTGGGAGAGAAAGAGGACCATGCCTAGCATAAAAAATTCTATTCAGATACATTGGAACAGTTCGTTTGGTCACATGAGTTATAGAACAAAAACTACACCACTTTGCAACTTTCCACTGCTTCCATTTGATACTTCTCCATCAACTGAAAACTGGACACTACGGGAAAACCACTCCGAGATAATGAAAACCAAGAGAGGTTATTGTAGAGGGGCCCAACATGATACCATAGGATCTTATGGGAAGTTTCTAAGCATCACGGTGTTTGAGTAAGCTCATGCTAAAGTTTGCAGGAATTTTTCCCTTTGGACCTTTAAGGGATTGATTCGGTTGAACATAGCTCGAAGCGATTCCGCATGTTTGGGTGCAAAAGAGGACCATGCCTAGCATAAAAATGCCTAATCAGATGCATTGGAACAGTCCGTTTGGTCACACGAGTTGTAAAACAAAAATTGCACCACTTTGCAACTTTCCACTGCTTCCATTTGACACATTTTCCATCAACTGAAAGCTGGAGACTACGGGAAAACCACTCTGAGATAATGAAAACCGAGAGAGGTTATTGTAGAGGGGCCCAACATGATCCTATAGGATCAGAAGAGAAGTTTCTAAGTGTCACGGTGTTTGAGTAACCTCATGCTAAATTTTATAGGCATTTTTCCTTTTAGACCCTTAAGGGATCGATCCAGTTGAACGTAGCTCAGAGCGATGCCGCGTGTTTGGGTGTGAAAGAGGACCATGCCTAGTGTAAAAATTCTTATTTAGACATGTTGAAATAGTTCGTTTGGTCACATGAGTTGCAGAACAAAAATTGCACCAGTTTGCAACTTTCCACTGCTTCCATTTGACACTTTTTCCATCAATTAAAAACTAGAGACTACGGGAAAACCACTTCGTGATAATGAAAACCGAGAGAGGTTATTGTAGAGGGGCCCAACGTAATCCCATAAGATCAGACAAAAAATTTCTAAGCGTGACGATGTCCGAGTAAGCTCATGCTGAAGTTTGTAGGCATTTTTCCCTTTGGACCCTTAAGGGATCGATCTGGTTGAACGTAGCTCGGAGTGATTCCGCATGTTTGGGTGTGAAAGAGGACCATGCCTAACATAAACATGCCTATTCAGACATGTTGGAACAGTCCGTTTGGTCACACGAGTTGCAGAACGAAAATTGCACCACTTTGCAACTTTCCACTCCTTCCATTTAACACTTTTTCCATCAACTGAAAACTAGAGACTGCGGAAAAACCACTTCGAGATAACGAAAAATGAGAGAGATTATTTTAGAGGGGCCCAACATGATCTGATAGGATTAGACGAGAATTTTCTAAGTGTGACGGTGTCCGAGTAAGCTCATGCTAAAGTTTGCAGGCATTTTTCCCTTTGGACCCTTAAGAGATCAATCTAGTTGAACGTAGCTCAGAGCGATTCCACATGTTTGGGTGCGAAAGAGGACCATTCCTAGTGTAAACATGCCTATTACATGATAAATGGTCTATAAAGCCCTTATTTAAGACAAATAACCCTAAAACACTTGAATTGCAAGGTTCACCACATGAATCCCCTTATTGATCAACTTCTTTACATCATGACTCAATTGACCTAATACATACAAAAATGGTATTGAATCCTTATTAAATGAAATAGAATGACCTCAAACCATCTAAGAACACCTTAAATGATCAAATGACCAAATAATAGAAACCACGAAGGTTCAAGTGTTGAAAAGATGGAGTTGGTGCTCCTTCTTTCAAAAGTATGATTGCCAACAACATACAACATTCACAAGGCCTTTTTGAAGGATTATCAACCTCCTCAACTCACTACAACCACTTTTCAACTTCTTTTACAAGTGTGACCATTCAAATTCTAAGTATTTGCAAAATGACAACTTTTGGTTTGACAACATTACATTGTTATGTGCAACTTTTGACATATTGATGTAAATGACTCCATACCTAAAATAGTGACCTTATGATGGCCTCATTACATCATCTTGACCCTTACATTATGAATTTACATACATTTTCACATTTAGGCCATTCAAGGCTTCATTACACCAAATTGACAACATGCTAACATGACATTGCAACCTCATATCCTACCAACCCAGATTGACTTAAAACACTGTTGTGCATATACTTACAAATTAATCCAATGAACCATCCGGGTCTGCTCTACTCTTTATTATCTCAAGTATTGCCTCATGGTTAGACTCATGGACCTTCCACAAGGTCTTGTTGAAAGGTCTACCCTGATATTTGCTCAAACTAACATTGGATGCCACGAAAAGGTTTAAGTAATGAAGAATCTTACGATGCATGTCAAATTTCTCAAACAACCAATGTTTAACACTCTTATGTGGGTACCTTCTCATCCATGTTCCACTAACAACAACTGAGCCTGTAGGGTATTCAATGTTTTCTCCATCTATAGTTGGGGATTCCAATTTCTTTTTTTCCTCAACACAATGACATAAGTAATAGTCTGTACCCTCTTCATTGTCTTCATCTGTAATAACTGCATAAACATGCCCTACATTTATATGTGCGACATATCTCTTGAAATTAGTCAAAATTATGAATACAGTACAAAGTAAGATAACAATATGGAATTTAAAATACTAAGTAGATATATTACCTGGTTGAACTAGATCTGGTACATGGTCAAATTTGATTGATGATTCCATCTGTGTTAGTTCCAATGCCATCGGAGGGAGATACATGTGAAGTGGGCTAAGATAACTTGTCAACCATTTGTCAACCCACTCCCCTGACTCATAATCATTCTAGGCTTGCATTGTACACGAAGAAAAAAAGCATGCCATCTTATGTGTATCGATACTCCATGAACTTGAATTTGGTCTAAGGAAAGAGTGCAACTCACTCGATCCTGTTAGTGTAAAACAATCCTCATAGGTGCAATCTTAGTATCATCCATCAACCAAAAAAACATATGAACTGAAGACGTACCTTCATTACCTAGACCTATCGAACCATTACACCACTCGAAGATTGATCTTGCATCTGTCAATTATGCACTGTCTTTATACTTTAACTCTTCTCGTGCTAATGCTATTTTCACTCATGCTCCTACACCGTTATGCACCCCCTTTCCATGTCTGGCCTCACAAAAGTTCCACATATGTTAATCACGTGTAGTGAGATGCATCCTACATAACCAATACAACATGCGCATGTTCTTGAACTATGTTGCACAGTTATCTGACCATATTAGATGTCGATCGTATGATATGCCCCTCTAAGCCAAATGATTGGTGAACATCTGGAAGAAACTTTGCACGAACTCTAGAGAATGCATGCAATCATCACTAATATAAAAGTGATACTCCCTCAATACCTTCCTTTCATCCTCTGTACTTTCAGCTACATGCATGAATGCTATGTGCACAAATATCGAAACCTATGTGGAGTTGTAATACTGTGATTGCACCTCATGCTGTGGCTGTAGAGTGTAGTTCTTTGTAAATTCAACCATTGATACTATGCTGCCAAGTGGAAAGGTGTCCTTGCATAGCTTGAATTGCGTGTCCAGCCATCGGGCTCTATGGGTATGCCTTGCATACTCATACACTAGATTCTCATGAAACATGGACATGAACTAATACACTGGAATCTTTTGAATAACCAACTCACACCTTTTTGCTTTAGACCCATATTTTGTAGCATATTCCACTATTTTATACTTCCTGAACTCTACTAGTTTTTGTCCCCCCTCATATGTACTTTCCATATGTTGACATACTAGCATTCGTTGCAAGCCATCGCAATGCTCGCATGAACCATCCAAGCATGCTGTCTAATAGAATATTTGGCCATCCTCTATTTCACATAAAAAAAATTATAAGAATTCTCTTGAAAATTTTGGTGGGGCTTCTATGCCACAATCCTGCAAAACATCGTTAGTATGCAAATCTAAACATATAGAATGATAAAAATTATAATGGTTAGAGAATTCAATATGTAGTTTATAGCAACAAGTAGTGTGTGTGTGATTTATCTTGACATAAAAAGGTTTAATAATTTCAAAAAATCTATGAGAAATACTAATTTGAGGATAAGAATTTCAAAATTTATGAAAAAATTGGGTTTGAGTTGTATCCAAAAAATGCTTTGGATGTGGCTCACGATTTTGACTACTGATTCTCCTTCTTATGACATCCCTTTGATTCGGAGATGGCCTTGTATTATTCTTCCAATAATCTTCAATTAGTGTTCTCAATGCTTCAACAACTTTTTTATCTTTGTGTGGCAGTCTCCCCAAGAATTCCCATAATTCATTTGAATCGGTGCCCTCAATTCTTTGCCACCTTTGAATGACTTTTGATAAAGTTTTTCTATTAATTCCCATTTGTTCACTTTTCTTTTTAAAGAGGCGAGATCTCTTTGTTTGATATCTTACCAAAGTCAATGTAATGACATGTTGGGTGACATTACTATCCTTTGAGCGTGAGGTCTTACCCACACTATCATAAGCATCCATTAGATTTTTCACAATAGTGTTTTCACTTGATGCATTCGATGTTCTCAACCCAAGAGTTTTCATGATGTTTCTATACTTTAAACCCTACATCATTTTAACAAATAGTTGACATCTTGAAGTCTCATTTAGTCTTTCAAAGAAAATTTTCCAAATCTTATCAGCATATCTTCTATAGGTGCGTTTTGGAATCTTACCTTCCATGAGCTGCAAAATATCCTCATTAATATTAATCAAAAACTTTGGCTTTCTACGCAAAATTCTAGGCGGTGTTATCTTAGGTACATACATCTCAACATTATCAATTTCATCAATATTGAATTGAGGTGGGGTAGATTGTGTACCTTCGATCGAGGGTGGAATAGAAGACATACCTCGAGGTTCATGTGGGGATGATGGCATACCTTGTTCCTCAACTCCGAGTGATGATGTACTCTCAACTTCAGATGTGGTGGATGGTGTCCAACCATACTCACTTGTGGTAGATGGTGTCCCTCCATATTTGCTTGTGCTTAATGGTTCCCCTTTGTATTCACTTGTAGTAGAGGGTGTGTCTCCAATTACGGTATCTACATCTCCCCTAGCATGACTCTTTCGCATTCATGCCCTTTGTGCTGCCAATTTCTTTTCTCTTTTTGATGGTTGAGGTTCCTCTTCAACTAGATTGTTTTCATCAATCGTTCCCAATTTCTACTTTTCACAATATTCCCTCATCCATTTTGTCTCTTTGTCTTTGATGGCTTGGAGTTGATCATCTATTAGTTTTTTCCTTTTAACAATTAGTTTCTTTGGCATGACGAATAATTTTACCTGTTGAAAGCTTTGGAAGCATAACTGAATGAAAGCTTTGGAAGCATACACAAAGAAAGTCAATTAAAAATGGTTTGTATAACTGTTTGACAAAATAACTCAATGAAAGCTTTGGAAGCATACACAAAGAAAGTCAATTTTGTTAAATTTAACAAAATGCCTCAAAGAGATGTGGTTTAATAATGTAATAGGAAAGTGTATCGAATTGTGTGATTTAAAATGTCCATTGATAACGTAAGGTTGTAACATGACAAACTGGTGCAGGAGCACCTAGGTCATGAAATTCCTTCAAAAGGCTAATTTGTTCAATTTGTAATGTTCAAGTAAATATGATGAGTGAAGCTCATTAAATGATGAATTTCAATGTATTTGCACCATGAAATAGGTCACTAGGTGATATTATTGAAAAGTTGCTTTTTATAACAAAAGTTGTCAATTATTGTAAAAATGTAAAATTGCACAAAAGTAGGAAGGTGAAGAGTCTTTTTTGTGGAAGGGCAAGGATGGGTTGATGAAGATGAAGAGGTAGTTATTTCAACTAATTTAGACACCTTTAAAAATAATTGTAAGCTCACGAAAGGAAGATCTTGTATCCCAAAAATCCATAAAAATTAATAAAAAAATTTCTGCTCAGTTATTTTGGAAAGCTTTTCTATTCTTGTTTTCAGGTTGCATAGTGATTCAAGCATTCTAAGATTTGATTCTTGTCAGGGAAAGAGACTTCTTTCATTCTTGACAGTTGTAGGATTTGTAATTCAAATAATCAATCTAATTTGAACTTAGTTTCCTAAGTCTTGGTCTGTGGTTTCCTTAGAATTGTTTTGAGAGTCTAAAAAGTGATTCTTAGCCATTATACCGATGTAGGGCTAGTAGGTCAGTGGAATGGATCATATTTAGTGTCTTTTCAATGTGAAGATGTGTGTGGCAAGGGTAAATAGAAATAAGAAGTTGGGATACTATTGCATGAACAAAATTTTGAATTTTCTCATTCAAAAAAATGGTGTTTTCAAGTAGGGTTTGAGGAAACAACATGTAGAGGAGCTTAGAAATGATTTCAAAATAATTTGCAGACATAATGAAGCATGTTTCAATTGTTGGGCAAAGTATAAACTTTTATAAATTTTTATAGTATGTTGAAATAAATGTTCTACTCTGTTTTGTGAAATAAGTGTATAAACTTTTATAGTATGTTGAAAAGGATCAAAATAGGCCTGAGAATCTATATTGGGATTGTGTAAATGCTTTATGATAGAAAAGGAATCACTTGATTAGATGGAATGTTGGCCTCCTAGAGATATTTGGCATTGTTTGCTAAAAACAAAGAATATGTAGAAACAATGAAAGGAATGTTGTTAAGTTCTTGGGAGCAGTCTTATTTGTGATGACACAGTTGTGTCTATGCTTGGTAATGTTTTGAAGGTAGATTGTGAAAGATTTGATGATTTGGGCATATGTTTCCAATATATCGCAATGGTTTCTTGAATGCAAAGTAGTCAGAGTGTGTCTATACTGATATATTGGAATATTACAATCAAAACATGATGAAATTGGTATCTTAAAGGTATGGTGATAGTGTTAAACTATTGTTGCTTGTTGTTGTTACAAATGGTGTTTAAGTGAAGATAGGATGAT